>JAECUM010009132.1:0-110049 GCA_016617855.1 Megalonaias nervosa
GTGCAAACACAAGTCCTCTTCCTAGATGACAATTCTGCAAAACAGTGTGTACTAAACAAGCTGATGCAATTGAAAATAGTTGTGATCCAAGCCGTTTTTGAGATATTCTACTTGCCCCAAACCCATGTGTTTACCGCTATGGGAGGCTAGCTCTTCTTCATAGCCGACTATTGGTATTTCACTATCAACATACTACAGAGTAACTATGGAAGATGTACATGCCTGACATCAATTTCAAGAACAATACAAGCCCGAAACATCTAGTTCACAAATATATCCCTATCTTTAGTTAGTAAACAATAATAGCTGAAAAAGTCACACCATAGCCTTAAGTTAAGAAATTTGCCAGGGGACAATTTACGAAACTGGACCCTGCCACCTAAATCAATAAAGATGGCAGATGTAGATCAAGAAAAAAATGTGACAGTGGAGGATATAAAGAGGTATACCGTGAAAAGGCTGAAGAGATTTCTTAAAGAACACGGACAGAATGTGTCAGGCCATGCACTTGAGTTGAGAGAACGTGCCCTTGGTGTACTGTGTCTTGAAACCCCATCAGAAACTACTTTAAAGAACGCCGATCTTCGAGAACAAGAGACGCGTGAGATAGGAAAATATACAACACTTCTTGGCGAAACGTTACCAAAGCCAGACACTCTGGATGAATGGAGTGACGATGTGATCAAGATTCCTGATTTTTCCGAAAGGGAACTGTATAATTGTCTTGTTTTAAATACGATCAGAACATTTGACAGAGCTCCCCGCGGTGCTTTGAGGTAGCTGAAAGCTAAAAAATTTTATGAGGACAATCATGTACTCTCGGTCCGCTATCACAATGTCAGTAATCAGTGTTCACACGCATATGTGAGATGCCTGTACATATATTTTTTTTAACTGTTAAGATACAATAAGAATCCGAAAAGATTAAATAGTAAGAATACTCAATTAAAATGAGACAAGTGGACATGAAAAAAGCAAACAAATCAACGTATGTTTTACCATCATTTTATTTTTTATGTTTATTTTCCGGATAAAAATTAGAATCGGTATCCTCATCAGCAAAGTCAGTCCGTGTCTTGTTATGCTTAGGCTCCTGCAACATGAAAAAAATTTCTGATGTCATCTTAACACTGCTTACATATGTAGAAGTCAAGTTAACTAGTGTAATGAAACTTTCTTCGCTGTACTATATTTCACTTTATATTATTAAGCAGGGCTACATGTTAACTTTTGCATTTGTCAATTCAAGCAATTGGATGGTGAAATCAATTTACACATAGGTAGATTTTATTTGTCCAGAGAATTCCCTTCGACAACATTTAATGCATAAGCAGAGGTTGAATGTAAAGTGTGGTTGTTTGTGCCAAAATTTCGGTAGACCCTGGCACAAGGATAAACATAAGTTTTATTTGCAATATAGAAATGCATCCACTTTTGCAAATACAGCACCCAAAAAGACCAAATCGAATCCAACATTTATGAAATAAGGGCATAATTCCTAAAACTCTGACTGTGTAAATAAGTAACAGTACTTGTAAAACTGGTAATTTGTAAGTTATGTAGCGCATTAACTATCATGCATGGTTAAACAGAAAAATCCAATATAATGTTGTTGTAGTTTTCTTTACTTTCTTGCCTTATAACTTTTAGATTATTGTAAAACAAACATAATTTTGAAATAGTTTAAGTCCACTTTAAGATCTATCGTTACCTTTAGCTTATTGCTCTTCATTATTATCATTCTGCAGCTACAACTATTTATTTTTTCACGAAGACCATGCATACAATTGTTACTTATGCAAGTAATTAAATTGCTTGTGTGTTAGTTTTAAAATTCTTTTTTATTTTATTTTTGTTTCATTACATTTTATTGTAATGATTATTTTCACGGGATTCGAAATTCTTTTTCAGTGATTCGAAATTCTTCTAGTAATGTTGTTTATCTAAGACGTAAAACGTGTTACATGAACAGTATTTTTAGTTCACCTTGGTCCGCGGTAGTGTAAGCGCTGCACGAAAACGATTGGATATTGCCAAGGTCATTTCCTCTAGTCTGAATAAACAATGTTTTTTTTTTTTACATTTATTTCAGAGTTAGAGTAGATAAGGGTTCTTCCTACGTGACAAATTGCATTTTTGCTATTGCGTTGTTCGAGTGTTAAGAGACCACGTAATCTATCTCGCGAAAACGGGATGATAATTTGTCGGATATAATAACCCTTTGTGAGCGCTCGTCAGTCAATTGTATTTCTGAAACCTTGAAGGCCGGATAGGTATTTATTGTTGAAACCAGATTGTTTTTGAAGTCCATTTGGTTTTGGAATTTAATAATTTATTCTCTAGAAAACCAAACAGGTGTATTGTTTTATAAATTCTGGGAGAAAGATATTCAGTGGAAATTTATTCTGGAATTATCTGGAAACATAAACTGATTCAGTTGAGGAATTGTTGCTATTTGTACATGGACCACGTCTGACGTCATCGCCTTCCATATTGGAACGTCGTCGAGATTCGAACCTGGATTCTAATAGAACTATTTAGTGATAGGACTTGTACATTCTTAGGATTAAATTTTGGATTATATTCACAAACCGTAAGACCTATTTTCCAATTTTTACATTGTTTTCTAGGGAAATAAATTATTTTGTTAAAATATAGAAAGCTTGTTGTCTTCAGTCTTTTCTCTTGTTATTATTGTACGAGCCTACACTTAACAACAATAATCAGTTCCGAATATTAAATAAATTTAACAAAGAAATACAGATAGGGCATGCACATATAAGGCACAAATTTTTGCACATTTGGTTAATATTCCACGAACTTCTTTAGAAGTTTGCGTTTATCCCCCAATCACACATTTTGACCCTCATCCAACCCCAACCACAACTAAACACTCCTTCAATGGACTAGATTAGCCATGTTATTACTTAGCACGCAGACTGTGTAGCTGATAACAGATGTTGTAGACTTTATAGTTGATAACAGATGTTATTCATGCGTGCCGTGTTTACTACTGACAAAAATCTCATGTACACAATTATCACTCAAACAATGCAGGTATTACATTGTTTACAACCAACATCATCATATTAATAATATAAAGAAATAATATTAAAATTATATGGTCATTCAGTCTGTAGTTATCAAAATTTAATTACCTTTTAATGTGCGTTTCTTATTATATATCTATGCATATCAGCATGTATACATCTGTGTGAACATAAATTACTTTAAATTCGGATGTAATTTATTTAATTTTGTTATATTTGATTTTTTTTTTAAAATAGAGTTTCCAAGAAAGATAAATCTTGAGCTAAGCGCATGAGCTTTAGGAAACCCTTAACTCGAAACATTTTAGTACGTAAACTCATCGCCATCCTCTTTCTACTTTGACAACCTTGCCAGAACACCTCCACCAGTGCATCAACATGATTTATTTCATACGGGTCTGATAAAGGTCACGGTAATACGCCAAAACTTTGTCATTGTGTGTATGGATTGAACATGTTGGATGATTGACCACATTTTGTTTGTTTGGATATGACACCGCCACGTGGCATGGTTTTAACATGTGCATGAATGCATCAACAACTATGATGAAACAATCAGCCAACAAAGAGTCCACAATAGAAAAGTTACTTTTTTCAGCTAAATATGTGAATTATAGATTAATTAATGTACATATCCGGACGGTTGAAATAGTAAATCATCGTCTAAGCCACTACTGTTATTCTACCGGTACAGGAAGAACTGGAAACTTCGGTTCGTATACTAGCAAAAAATACAAAAAGTCGGTGATCGCACGTTATATCTGTAATTATAAAAGCTAACGAATAAAATATTTTCCCACAAAAGTCTTAACCTTCAGTCACTTATTTCTTTATGAAAAAAAAAAAAAATTCTACGAGACTGATTTTTCGTCCTGATAGTGTGAAGTTAAACACAACATCGGCACAAAGTTGTATAAACGTTACATATTATATTTGTAAAAATGATAATATATGTTGTACGACCTGTAATGATCAATACACATACGTGCCATTTGTAAGTTTCTATATATTTGAAACCAGAGGACTAATTATGTTTATGTGTAATGTTTTAGGAACATTGCTAGAACGTTATGTCCCCACGTAACCAAATCACAACCTTACAGCAACGTTGTTGAAACGGTGTGTGCTAGCTGGGTGTATATTTATCAGCAAGCATGAAATAAAACTTAGGCAGTCTGATTCAAATCAGATATCAACTGTCCTACGTGAAGATCTTACAGAGACCGCTTAGGGGTAGTGTTCTGGTGTCATTACTATAGCAACTCATTTTCTCAGGCCATCAGACGAAGTCTTAGCCCTTGGGAGCGGTCGTTGTCAGATCTTCACCTACAACAATGGAGATCTGATTTTCATCAGATAGAAAACAAAAGCAACTCATCATGGAACTCGATAGAAGTAGCACACGTGTCTGGGCCTGATAACAATGCTTGCGCTTCCAGTTTTCAGGTAAAAAAAAAATAAACAAAATCATACGTGCGTTTCCGGTTTCATGCTAAATAATGATGGGTCGTTCGGTCGGTGGCAATGATGGTGTTTGACGTATGTCTTGTTCACCACTCCCATTTACGATATTGCATGAACTATTTTATTCCTTAGACTGTTATCTTAGTATTACACCACAAAAACATATTACAGCTACAAATGCACTCTCTGTGTAAGTATTAAGCTAACTTGAATTTGTTAGCTGTTAATTGGAAGCTGACCGCACAAAGTTTGGCTTTACTGAACTATGCTGTCTAATTTATGTCCAGAGGGCGCCCAAAATACCTTTTTACAAATTAGAGTATTAAGAGTTTTGTGTACATATAAACCTACGTTATAAGGTACATTAATTGTATTATTTCTGCGAATGAGTGTTTGGGTACGTTGAAATAAATAATTACACAAATAAAAGCATTTGTCATCTCGATAATTAATACTCTTATTTATAGAGATATTTTGAGCGCCATCTGGACATAAACTAGAGAGCGTAGTTCAGTAAAGGCAAACTGTGTGCGACCAGCCCACCATATATATAGTAACGTGACTAGGCTCGTACAAAGTAACAAAGAAAAGAGTGAAGCCAACAAGCTTTGTAAAATTTAACAAAATAATTTATTTCCTTAGAAAACAAGGTAAAATAATGAAAAAGGACTTACGATTTATGAATCTAATCCAAAAACTATTCCTGGAATTTAAAAATTTAAGTCCTATCACTAAAAAGATCTAATTGAATCCAAGTTCGAATCTCCATGAAGTTTCAAGATGGAAGGCGATCCAAGATGACGTCCTCTATAACCAGTTTTGGGCTGATATGTCAACAGTTCCTTGTTGAGTCACCAAGAATATAATTCCGGCTTTAGAATTCCGAATAATTTCCACTAAATGTCTTTGTCAAAGAATTTTTATGAGCACTGGTATTTTCCAAGGAATATAAATTATTAAATCCAAAAAATAGAAGAATCAAATTGGCATCAACAATAAATACACCTTGAGCTCTAAAGGTGTAAACTACGACTGAATTAAAATCACTGAGATATGAATATTAAACTCAACTAAAAACGCAATTTCAGACCCGCCTGATGGGTCACGTGGTCACCCAGCCCGAACAGCGCAGTAAAATAATATGTTAATTAGCACGTAGGCTAGTATAGCCTTAGCAAAGAATCAATGATTCCCACACTGGAAATGAATTTAGAAAAGCTTGTTTACAACAGCTGACGCAAGCCAAGAATGACCGTGATTACGATCAATGATTTTCACTCTGTGTTTACGAAATCTGAACCAAGATCAGGAACTAGGTCAGCTAAAAATAGAATGTAGCAATACAGTTATTTACTAGAACTGAACTGAATTTTTTTAGAAAAATGTCAAATCCAGTGAATAAAGTTATTGCAATAAAATGTAATGAAATAAAAATAAAATAAAAGAGAATTTGAAACTAACACACAAGTAATTAAATTACATGTACGTAACAATATATATATATATATAGTACATACAGCTGATGCCCCTTACAATGTAAGATATAGGGATAACGATAATTCGACAATATATCAGACATATAGGAAGAACATTAATACACGATTTGGTTCGGGAATTCTGGTTTTGGTTCAGAAGTCATGTAAGGCTATGTGCCATGTTGGAGGTTCGGTAGTAGTTGTTCGTGTTTCAGGTGAGCCTAGTTTGGCTGCAGCGTTGCTGGAGGCGCAGTAACAGGAGTGATTGGTTGCCGAGTTGTTTCCTTAGGAAAGGCGCTTTATTGTGGACAAAATATAAAACAGAGCTTACTCGCCAAGGCCTTAGGTAAATAAAGTACAAACAACTCTATGTATGTAGAGGTAGAAGGTTTTAAGCTCTCTGAGAAGTGTGCCTTCACCCTACCTAAAGATTAGTTTTTGGCGCCTAATGGCCTCTCACATCTGTTTCGAAGGGCACGCAAGTAGCTTTTTGGCTCTGTCCATCACTGGGTGATAATGGGTCATTCCGGACGACGGACGAATGAGGACGAAGTCCATATAAACGACTCGTGGAAAGCGGATAAAAGCAAACTGCAGCTGCATTCTGCGAGTTATTCTCTTATCCGTTACATTAGTGTAGAACCGTTTCACATCACGAAACGTGCAAAATGTAACAACTTAAATCAGTTCCCTCGACTGAGTTACACCTTCCTCGTCTCTTTGACTGAGGGGCTGTCAGCATGATCTCGCTTCACTCACCTTTCGGTCCAGGGAGTTTGGTTTGTAATATCATCTCATGAAACAACTATCAGGACAAATCTTATGACACATCGACAGAAATTACAAACCATTAATGACGTATCGGCAGAAAGTACAAACCATTCATGTCATATCGGCTGAAAGTACAAACCGTTTATATCGGCAGAAAGTACAAACCTTTTCATACCACTTACCATTAAGTAGTGTGTCTTTGCTGCAGGTGAACTTGCAACTAAAGCATTTAATTTTACTGCATATTTCATAATGAGATAATGAACTATATTGGCGGGAGAAAAATGATGTCATGACAATGGTGATACCAATTTTTGAACTACTTCTTATTCTATTTAGGAAGTATACTTGCCCCTACGTATGCTAATCATCTAATTTATTCTTGATCTTTTCCTTCTCTCAATCCCTCACCCTCCCCGTTTATCAGGATTATGAGATAAAATGTGTCAAGACTGTTTACCTTCTAGTATCAGATTATGTAATCAATGAGAAGACTCCGTGATGCCTGAAAATGAACCCCAATCAACCAAAATCAGGCGTAGTGCAGTATCTTTCAAATGTCAGTGATGGAACTTAAATGATTTGTTGCTGTTCGGTACTATGCGTCGCACATACAGTATCGTATTATTCGTATACCTGTTACACGACAAACAGTACACATACAGTATGGTAATATTCGTATACCTGTTACACTCAACGACAAATGGTACACAAACAGTATGGTAATATTCGTATACCTGTTACACTCAACGACAAATGGTACACAAACAGTATGGTAATATTCGTATACCTGTTACACTCAACGACAAATGGTACACAAACAGTATGGTAATATTCGTATACCTGTTACACTCAACGACAAATGGTACACAAACAGTATGGTAATATTCGTATACCTGTTACACTCAACGACAAATGGTACACAAACAGTATGGTAATATTCGTATACCTGTTACACTCAACGACAAATGGTACACAAACAGTATGGTAATATTCGTATACCTGTTACACTCAACGACAAATGTACACAAACAGTATGGTAATATTCGTATACCTGTTACACTCAACGACAATTGGTACACATACAGTATCGTATTATTCTTATACCCGTTACACTCAAAAGACAAACGTTACACATACAGTATCGTATTACTCGTATACCTGTTACACTCAACGACAAACGGTACACATTTTTAAGACAAGCATTTGATTACATACAGTTAAAAATTGTTTAAGAAGCAATTTTATCTGTTCTGACTAATATAAGCATGTTAGAAAACAATGGAGTAATCACGCATTGATTAATTTTGATTGCAAACCGAAATCAAGTGGCAATCAAATTTGGTTGAAGCGTCTGTAACCGACATAAACTGAAAGCTTGCAAACACAAAACAAAATGGAAAAAATCACGCCTGAATGCAGAAATTGAAATTAAACCATATAAACAAAATCCTTGCAAACTCCCAATAATTAAAATTTGTTCTTCAATGATATTACGCTGTGATGTCTGCTGACTGTTCCATTACATTCTTGTAGTACCCCAACCACAGCAGTTTTGACTATTAATCCGCGCAAGAACTGTGTTAACGAAAATTTAAAAAATCTATTAATTTTCTTATAAAAATTTATACTTTGACAAAATTCGCAATTTGAAACATAAGGTGTATGATATATATTTGTAAAAAGTCGCTATGAAAAAATTATCTTAAAATTTCGTAACTTCGTTTTGTCGATGTAGTAATGAAGCCGTTAATCATATGAAGGCAGAATGGTGAAAACAATCCACTCAAATCGAAGATGTTTACATTTCAAGTATATAATATAAAGGCAAAGGTACGTGCTTTTCGTAGATATACGAAAGTAATCCATTGAAAACTTCGTTTTCTCACCCATGCGACAGAGAAATCTAGCTGTTTTGCTAACCTTACTTTTTTTTATCTCAGTCTAGTCATCTCAGACCTGTCGTCTCAGTCAAGGTATCCACGCGCTCAGAACTGCTTTTAAAAAAAGAAACCCTTGTTGTCTCCTGCTGTGCCTGAAGTAGTTGTTCTAAAATCAAACAACAACAACAATACATATATAATAAAAACATAGCAACTTAAGGTCAATCCATCTTTGAGAACACACCATACAAAAACATTTCAAGAGAAACAAAGACACACAAGCACAACGATGTCGAGCTTTTTCGTATTATGCTAGTTCGTTCCACACAGCATGGTCAATTTTATCCTATATGCAGTCCTAGCTCAGTACATTTTTAGGTCAGCGTCATTAAATGTAGCTAAAGCTACCTAATTAGTTTTAAATACTTCGTGTGAAACAAATTATATAATGTTAGCTTCATTTAACGACGCTGACCTGAAAACTGACTGTGCTACAGATAGGATAAAATTCTCAATGCTGTGTGAATCTGAACTATGACAGAAAACACTGATCTATGCACATAACCTTGTTACGTATCGGCTCGTTCAAAGTAACACAAAGAAAGAGTGAAGACAACAAGCTTTGTAAATTTTAACAAAAATAATTTATTTCCCTAGAACACACGGATCGAAGGTAAATATGTGAAACAAGACTTACGATTTACGAAGAAGATCCAAAAATATGTTCTAAATTTGTAAAAGAAACATAAGTCCTTTGAATAAACAGTTCTAAATTGATACAGTCTGAACCTCAGTTCCGTTCCAAGATGGCGGATGATGACGTCAGACGAAGGCTAACACAAAATGTCCAGAATTTTCACTGTAAAGCACAATTTGTATTGTTCTGTTCCGATTTAGAAGTAATTTCATCAAATGTCTTTGTTCAAAGCCACTAGTGGTGTTCTCCAGGGAAAATGATTACTTAGAAAGTAGATGAAATACAGCTACCACCACTAACAACACACATGTTGTTCCTAACACGTACGAATGAACAAACAGCTCTTTCCAGCACAGAAATACCTTTTCCTTAAGGTATTAGAAACTCTGTAAGATGTTATGACTCTCACGTATTACTACGACTATGACCACGACTCTATGATTAAATATTTCTTACAGGTAACTGAGCATTTAAAACAAGCTAATGCGTCATTACATGTACACATGCACGATGCACACGTGTGATTTCGAAATCACTACAATGCGTAAACAAGTATTATTTTGAAACAACGTGGTCACAGCCAATCATTTACATAGCTACTGCTGAATGTTTACTTGCTACGAATTTACTACCATACAAAGCTCGTGCTTACACGAGTCACATTTACGTTTTAAATAAATACGATGTTTCTAATATACTATTAGATCTTGCTAACATAATCATCACCATAATAATAATAACATTTAGTGGTATAAAAAAAAAAAAATGAAACAAAGAATTAGAAGAATTTAAATTTTAACACATATGTAATTTAACTACAGGGTCGTAACAGCCTATAGACCTATAGCCTTCCAACGCTCTTAACAACAAATACAGAAAACTTAGAAACAGCCAGAAATGTGTTATGTCCAGCATGATTTATTCTAATTTTGTTAAGCATCTCCATTGTGCCCCAGCTGAATCAAAACTATTTAAAGGTCTACTAGATTGTAATACACACTATATATCAGAATGTTCATTTTTTGCTAACTAACTCAGAAATGTGCATTAAAAATGCATATTTTGACTCACAGAGAAGAAAATAAAGATCGTGTGTGCATTTATCGATGTTTTACGGAAAACACTCAGGAAATATTTGTATACTTCCGGTGACAATAGGATTTTCCGGAAGTGACATACTGTCGGGAAGTCACTCAAGTTTAGCGTATGTGGTGATGATGGCTGAATTTAGTGATGATTCAAGCGAATTTACGGCAAATTTGTCATGCTGATTTTCGTCGTGTGAGGAAGGTGAACTCCTAGAAGATGGCGAACGTAATGAATCTTAAGAAAATTCTGCTCGCTGAGGTTAGACAGTACCAATTTAAGCCCGAACGAGACGAGAACGTGGACGTGGACCCTAAAGAGGACAGAGGGCATAATGAGGCTGAGTAGCGCTTGGGCTATTCATTCTGGTAATTACTATTATCATTATGGTAATTATTATTATTATTATTATTATTATTATTATTATTATTATTCTTTTGTTAATGTTATTTCAATTTCATAATGAAAAGAGAAGGGCACGAATCTGGGCGAAACTTAGACGTCTTCAGAGCAGATTGTCATGTGGGCGTGATTCATCAGTAACTAGTGGTGTTAAAAGTTAAACGCTTAAGACTCAGACTGTGAGAGGTGTAGAAATAAATACTTTATTAACTTTATGACAAGTTTGTTCTTTTCTCTGTGGGTCTAGGAGTATAATACTAGTGGCAAAGGAAGTATACAGATTTATGGGGAAACAAATCTTGAGAATAATAATAATAATAATAATAATAATACATTGCTGATTATTGTTATGTTATTGTGGTACATAAAGAAAAACAAACGTCTAACCATGCATCACATATACATATATATCATACTTTAACATATTGCTGTCAGTTCATATTCACATTTGATTCATTTAGCTTCCAAGCACTGGTTGTAGTAAAATCTAATTTTATGCTAAAGGCACTGACTCTGAAAACATGAAATAAGTAACAGAAAACCGGGATACATGAAATAACATAACTTTATTCAAGTTTAAAAATTTGCTGTATATTCTATTTTCAGTCATAATAGATACATGGCTGCATAGAGGTGGCAATAACTGTCTATCAACTGACTAGGGCTTCCTGACCACTTCCTCCAGCACTGCCATCAATTCTTCAACATAGTCTGAAAAAAAATTTGTTACCCCAATAATTCAAGAAACTGAAAAATGTCATCCACTGCCTATATTCATACTGACAATTTACCAAAGAGAATTCATGAAACTGGAAACAAGACTTAATTAGCATTCAATTTAACGTACATATAAATCATAGTTTAATGAATGAATGAATGAATGAATGAATGAATGAATGAATGAACGAATAATAATAATAATAATAATAATAATAATAATAATTTTGTTGCGATATGATTTTAAATATGTGCTACAAAAAAGACTGTTAGCTTTGTTTTGATTAAAACCTTTGAAGTTTGAGTTGCTTTGCTTCAGTTAGTTTCTCCCTTCTGTGCGTGTATGTACAGGGCTGGGGAGGAGGGGGCTGATTGTATTCCTAGTGATATGTTCACTGTCCAACTTTAATATAACTTTAAACATAGAACTGTTATATTACTATATGTGCTTGTATACGAGTTTTATCAAATGGTATCATTCAGTGTAGTAAAAATTGCAATATCTACATACCCTTGGCTATATGTCACACATCAAAATAGTGTGTGGCTCTCATATTCTCTCTGATCCATTTTCTGTTCTTAACATGCCTGTCTGTAATAATAGTGTCCACCTCCACATTGTGGTACTGTAGTTTTTATGGCTCTAGAAAGTCCCTCTTTCTCCATGTCTTAACTACTCTTCACTTCACTGTTCTGAAGAAAAGAGAAAAAAAAACGTGTTGAGCAAAAATTAACAATACTTCTATTTAATGAAATGTGACATCATCTGAACATAGCTTGAATGTGTTTACCAACATTTTAAAAAAGGACTTATGCATAAGTAACATTGAAAAAGTAAGCTCATTTTCTTGCATGAGTGTCATGTATGAATGCTGACAAGTACATAAAAGTTTGCAATGCCTTTGCTCCTTCTCTTTACTTGCTGGACATTTACTTCACAACCTCTGCAAAAGATGAAATTTTAGACGTGAATTCTGATCATCGTGGTTTTCACACAGCTGAGGATTTCTCATGAATATGTATCTCAATTAAAGTGTATCATTGTTAAATAGTAACAAGTTCACAAGTGCTTGGTCTACCGAGTCAAAAAGCCTATATAATCATACTGAGCTTAGTTAATACAATGTTATATGTTTCGTTTGCTTGTTTGTTTTTTCTTAAGTAACCTGTCAGTCTGACATTGAACAGCAATACTGCATGATGGTGTATCTAGTCCCTGTAATAAGAGTATGAAAAATGTGTTTCATGCCTTTGCAGTAGATATGGAAGTCACACATGAAGTCTTTTGCATGTCTGAACAATAGTTGACAAATGCACCAAATCTTTTTGCTTACTTTTACAACTAAAGGTTGATCATAAAGTTTGACATATTACCAATACATTGTAGTTTTTCCGCAATAAAAAAAAAATACATAACGTAATTATTGACTCAAACGCTGATACAGTTTGTGAGGCCTTAGGAATCCATATCAACTATGAAGCTATACAAACCATGTAAACAGGGAATGAATGGAAAGTTCACTGTGACATCAATATACACCACAGGATATGTCACACCATCTACTGTCTTCGAGTCTCTCTAGTGCATTATCTTCCAGGTGCTGGTTCTCAAAATTCTCATTCAGTACCTAGAAAAAGACAACCAATAATATAGCAAGATAAAGATGTATAAATATTTTACCCTCTCTAGCTCTCACTTCTGTACAAGCTTCTCTCGGTCTACAAGTTGTTAGCCCTGCCGTAACCCTTGGTTTTTGTTGATCTGGTGTTTACAGACTCAGTTATATGGCGAGAAAACAAGCTTGGTACTGCATTTGGCAGGAGTCGTCTGATGATCGTAATACCAAGTGACTCTTTAATTTTATAGACGGTATCGAAATCGTCGTCTCTCAAATGGTCACTGCAGACTATCTCGCATGTCACTGTTCGGATAACTCACGGTACCATCTACTGAATGCAACTAACAACGAAAGTAGAAATGCACAGTTCCCTGCATCACGTCACTTCCGCTTTGTCTTACGGAAATTGCCGAGCGCGAAATCGGCTAGGAGTGTTTCTCCTTGTGCGATAAAAATCGATGTTTTGTGGTCATTATTTTCATTAATGATGAGGTATTTGACATAATACCTTTAAAAGTCACATCTAGAAGATTAAAGTTATCATATAAACGAAAGTTGTGTGAGCACACTAGTAGACCTTTAATGACAAATAATGTAGTTACCAGCCAGAAGGAATCATTTATCCGTCAACACATTAATCCATAAGGAAATTTCACTGTAGGACTTGTCATATTTCCAAGACAGAAAAATAAATTTTCAAAGAATCCGTGAACTTGAAAGTTTAGCACATGGTTACCCGCTAGGGTCCATATTTGGAGGATCGTTTATACACGGGGGTAATTTTACAATCACTATTAAGGACAACACATGTATGTCACAAACAGTTTCACTTCCTACAAAGGAAAGCAGAGTTATATACGATAGTGACACAGATCTCTAATTACCCATGAATAATCTAATGCAACATGTTACTCTTCGTTACAGCCTGTACTAAGGATAACTACAGTAGAGCTGAGTACCCAGTATCGTTTCATTATTTACAATATAACTCTTCCAAATTGGAACAGATGAAAATGAAACAGTTTCTTTTAATAAATATTAATTATTTATTGTTAATTTCATATAACATCCATATATTAAATGTGATAATACCTCATTACTATGCGACGTTTAATGTTGTTATTTTTCTTTGCTAACGCGTATAAACTGTGTACTTCGGATGCAACGGTCACACCACAATCCTCATTAACATTTTTGTATTAATGAGCCGCATGTAAACATTTTGACATTACCTATATTACACTAGTGAAGAGTTCTTTTTGCTTTTAAGGAAAATATTGGGTGAGAAAAATAATCTACGTTGGAGTTTGGACCGAGACAAGGAAATCGCAGTCGCGGGGTTACATTATATGTCTCCCCACTTGGCAAGCCTAGTGGGGAGACAAATAATGTAACCCCGCGACTGGGATTTCCTTGTCTCGGTCCAAACCCCAACATAGATTCTATATGTAACGTCACGACAATACAACGTTTCCAATTTATTCGTGAAATATTTCCTTGTATCTGCTCACATAACGTAGATATCATATATTATTACTATTGTTGAACGATGAATAAACTGTAGTGATTCTTAAGATGATATATTGCTAACAGTAACTCTCCTTTTTGAAAAACATAAATGTATATATCTAATAAATGTAAATTCGATAAAAACATACAATCAATGAGAGAGAGAGAGAGAGAGAGAGAGAGAGAGAGAGAGAGAGAGAGGTACAATTGTCAGAACATCGGTGTTTATTCTTTATTAATAAACAATAATGAATTTTCAAGCTTTCGTCATTGCCAAGAAAGTAAAAGCAAGTACACTTGTAAGGATTTGCTTGTTACTTTTAATGCGGCATGTCATCGGAGAACGTCATCACAGTGAAAGGTGACCCAACCTTTAAGGTATGAGAGTGAACGATTTCATTCTTGCAACCGCGAAAACAACATAGTAAAAAGAGATCCATCAGCAATTACATTTGGTTTAAAATAGATAATAATTCTCGATATAATTATATTTGATCGGTTTAAAATAGATAATAAGCCTCGATGTAAGTGAATTTAATTAGTTTAATATAAATAGCATGACTCGATGCTATTGTATATGATTGGTTTAAAATAGATAGCATGACTAGATGCTATTATGTTTGATTGTTTTAAAATAGATAATAAGTCCCGATGTAAGTGAATTTGATTGGTTTAAAAAAGGTAGCACAACTCGATGATATTGTATATGATTGGTTTAAAATAGATAATAAGCCTCGATGTAAGTGAATTTGATTGGATTAAAATAGATAATAAGCCTCGATGTACTACCGTTTTTGTTTACTGATAGCCATCCCCGATAGGATATTTTTTTTTTATTATATGCAATATTGGACAGAATATTGTGTTGATATTGATAACTAAGGCTAAATAATATATTTTTTGGTCTTGAGAATCACAGAACTACTAATCAATCGTTACATTTCGAGTTTGTTCCAATGTATCACTGTATTAAATGAACTAGTCAGTTACTAGTAGAGTTGTTGTCCCTGAAAGAATCGTTATATTTATTGTTCTATTTATAATAGAGATTTACTGAATAGTGGGATATATTGACCTGTATTCAGTAGTATACTGAACAGTGGGGTATATTAATTGGTATTCAATAGAATACTGAACAGTGGGTATATTGACTGGTATTCAATAGAATAATGAACAGTGGGGTATATTGACTAGTATTCAACAGAATACTAAACAATGTGGTGTAATGACTAGTATTCAATTGAATACAGAACAGCGGGGTATATTGACTGGTATTCAACAGAATACTGAACAGTGGAGTATATTAACTGGTATTCAATATAAATCTGAATAGTTGGGTATATTGGCAAGTATTTAATACAATACTGCATTGGGATGATATTGACTGGTATTCAATAAAATACTGAACAGTGGGGTATATTGACTGGTATTCAATGGAAAGCAGCACTCAGGTCTGAACAAAAAATAAAATGCTTATTGAATTCATCCATTTAGCTTCTGCATACGATAGCAAAGTGAACAGTTGTGATCTCGGCTGGTTCTAGAATGGTCTGCTACACCAAAAGTACCAGTCATTTAACTGAAATGCAACTATTTCCACAAGATGCAAGATAAATAAGGCTCTGTTTGTTTGTAGTAATGTGTATAAATTAGTATTCATTAAGTAGAATTGTCTAGGTGCAGGCTAATTTTAACTGATGGAATGCATTTCATTAAACTAGAAAAATTGTGTATTGCTAACATTAACTAGATAAATAATTATAAATGTGTAATCAAATTAACACACACACACACACACACACACACACACACACACACGCAGAGAGAGAGAGAGTATTCGCTCTCTAAACAATGCAAATTGATGTATTTTCAAGATTTCATACCTCGACAAGAAAGAAAAGGAAGTATAAGCAATTGCACTTTAAAGTAAATTTATTTCGTACTAGAGCTGAATGATGGAACGGAACTATTAGGAAGAAAGATATGTTATCAAGGTGAAAGCTGTCTCAACCCTTTTTTGTATCAAAGTCAACGATTCCGTTCATCCAACAAACAACTCCCCAAAGAGTGAAAAGAGATTCACCAGTAATTGACAAACGTTATCATATCCTGTAGCCCGAAGTGTCATGTTCCTGTTGTGCATGTAACAAATACTATACCATCTGGCGCATATTACACAGACTGTACTCTCTCTCTCTCTCTCTCTCTCTCTCTCTCTCTCTCTCTCTCTCTCTCTCTCTCTCTCTCTCTCAATAATGATGTCGTACAATCCAGATATATTAATTCAGTAGAGCACAATGGGTCGTATCGTTATATCCGAATTTGCTTATAAGTGAGGAGAGATATTATATAAACACCGGAGTACTTTGTAATATCGGATATTTCTATACATGTTATAAATGGAGTTTATTTATGTCCTATAGTTTATACTGTGATGGCACTGGTTGCAACTATCAACTTCTTTTTGTTAAAAGCGGCATTAGCGACTTTAATGTTATTGTAGCAGAGGTGAATATTTGGGAATGAGGTTTGCTTTTGGTGCATCTAAAAGATATAATGACCAACATAAAGCGTGTTTCAGGCAATCAAATACAGTCTAATTCAAAGCGTGCTGGGATAGTTAATCTCGAATTGGGTCTAGTAAACAGTATCAATATTTGTACAAGCTCTTTCATGCAGTCATCATATCCATACAATGATTCTACAGCATTTTGAATATCTGTACAAGCTCGTCCATACAGTCTACATGTTGATAGAATGATCCTACTTCCTATTTTGTTTTTCGTACAGTAAATACTGCTGAAAGATGTCGGCAATCAATTTTTCCCCCATCTTTCTGTCTGATCACACTGAATAAGCTGTTGACATTTGACAAAATTTCTCATGAATTTTTAAACTGTCCGAGTTGGAAAGGAAACAGACTCTACAAGTGTTACAGTCAGGATATATGTGGATGATAAATATGGAAAGCATTAGTTTCGATTGCTTATTTCCGTTAAGATCATTCACATATCTGGAGGTTATAAAAACAAAGAATCATTGAAAAACCATAATTTTGGCACACACTTATATTAAGTGATTTCTAATTATATAATCTACAGAGAGAAACTGTAACGAAACTTGGATAAATATATACGATTGCAATCCAAAAGCCACACACTGATCGTTTCTGATTGATCTTAGCATTCCTTCTACTTAATGCACATAATAAATTTCATTCCTTTACGTAGTTTTGTTGCTTCCTTTGTTTTAAAAAAAAAAAAGCGGATACTTATTCTTGTCACGCCTGTGATCCACTTAAATTGAAACACGATTATTACATGGACTCGTCCTATGCAATCAACAGATCTATTTATATCTCAACGTCCGCAGAACGCAGGAAAATTGCAGTAGGAGAAACATAAACAAATAGATTCATAAGACTTCTGATGTAACCGTGATAATGGAAAAAAAGGTCGAGAGAACACACATTCTGGTGAAAGTAATGCAAAAGATGGCAAAGAAACAATGACAACTATGAAACATTCAATCATTGTAATTAATTATATTTTGTTACATTCGTAGATTGGCAAAAGCCAACATATAAGCATGGTGTAGGTTTTTGGATCATACCGTGTTTAAAGAGAACAGTAGGGCTTGAGAAATTAACTGTACCGTGTTTAAAGAGAATAATAGGATTCAACTATTCAATAGTACTGTGTTTAAAGAGAACAATACGAACTGAGTATTTAAAGGTCACCGGCCATACTCCAACATTTTCTTTTTATATCAGATTTGCATTACATGATTAAAAGTAGTTATACTCGTACATAAGGAATGATAACATTATCAAGTGTAAAGAAGAAATAATAATTTAATTACTCGAAATAGAAGGATACAACGCTCTTACTTCCCCTCAGCTACAATTTCCCACCTATAGAGGACGCCAACCGGAAATGACGTTCATTTATCCCCACAAGACAAAGTACATGCTTCTTGTTGTCGAAAAATAAAACACTATAAACTATGGATATGGAATATTTCGATGAAACTATTGAAAACTAATTTACTGTTCAGCCTTATATCGATGTGCGTGCACGACACACTAGATTGTGTCTCTTTCAAAACTGTTCCATTGTTTCAATTTATTTTAAAAATTCCCGTTAATGCAGGTAAAAAGGAATCAATGCTTGGTTCCCTATGTCGGCGGACTTTGTAAAAAAGAAATAAAAAAACCCCGCAAACAATCGGCACACTTAAAAGAATTTAAAGGAACCAAAGTTGGCTTCCTTATGTCGGCCGACTTCATAAAAAGAATCGGCAAACTTAAAAGAATTCAAAGTCAGTTTCCGGGGTTGGCTTGCTTTGTAAAAAATAACCTTTGTATTTGATATAATGAATTTTTTTGCTCGCTGCCAGTTGTGTTTATTCATCCCCCTTCTATTTGTTTGCAATATGTCATCATAATTGATGTTTGCAGGTTAAATAGTATACACAGCAAAACCTTGCTTAATATTACGTTTGTAACTCATGCTAGCCAAAAGATTATCATTTGCACTCACAATGAATGTATTTTTAAAAAATGATTTTATTTGCGAGATACCGTCGTATAGTTAACCTGGACACAATACAGTCTTGGTCATTTTGCACCTTATAACTTAACATGCGCGAATGGAAGGTACCTTCATGCAATCAGGTGATATTCTCGTATCTTTTGGGATTTTGTTATCTGATATAAGCGATACACACTACAGAACAGATGCATACGCCAGCCGGCATTCGCTACATATACGGAGTTCGTGAATATATTTTTTTCTTTAATAAATATCGCATGATGAAATAAGAAGGAAAAAACGATAACAATGCAAGGTTAGTTTATTTCATCTTATTTTCAAATAAGTGCTTTGTTTATCTATTTTATTGTACCGTACACGGTGTGTGTGTGTGTGTGTGGGGGGGACATAAATTCAACACAAATTATTTCCTTTCTTATTTGTTTTGGAATAATGGAGCAAGTATGATTGACGAAATTGACTAGTAATGACAAACTTTCAGTTTACACGCGCACACACTAACACATCAACTTGAAAAATAAAAACAAACAATAAAATTAACTGGTAGGAGCTTCATATTGCACCAACTAGACACTAACACCAACTAGACTCTGATAAAATGCTCAGCATTATTCTCTCTCTCTCTCTCTCTCTCTCTCTCTCTCTCTCTCTCTCATGTGTAATCTAGTGTATCTTATATGCAGCAGTGTTACAACCTAAAGAGTAGTGAAGGGGGCGCCTATAGCGACAATGGGAAAATACATTACAGACCAACCTGCGGCACTTTGGCGACAAGATTTATAGCGACAAATGGCACAGCCTTGCCTTTATAGCGACAATGGGAATTTTGTATAGGGACAATAGGAATGGAACAGGTAGGGTGACGTCACTGTACTAGACACTTGCAATAATGTAGCAAGTGGCTGACCTGAATACGCGTGGCTACCACTCTAGGTAGAGACAAACACAATAAAGACGGACATATACAACACAATCATAGATTGATGAACATCAATCTATCATACCCAAATTATACAACCTCCTAAAAAAAAAATTAGGTAAGAGAATAATGTTTTTGGGAGTTAAACATAAATTATACAATCGACTAAAACAAATTTTAGGCAAGAAAGAATAAATCTTTTCGAGGCATATGAAAGTGGCCCTGAAAAGGGCCTTTGGGTTCTTCTATTTTCTCCACTTCTTCAACCAATTCCACACTTTTTCAATGATGCAATTCTTCTTCTTCTTCTTCTTCTTTTCATCCTCTGGAATCCAGGCAGGATGTCTCATGGCTCTAAATTTTCCCTGCACCTTCATCCAGTTGTTGGTAAGTCTCTCAAACTCTTCTTTCTTCTTTCTGTTTTCTTTTTTCTTTATTTCTTTTGACCATGTCTCTTTATTCTTCTTCACTTCTTCTTTCATCACGTTTTTCATCTTGTCTTCGGCTTTCTTTAACTGGTCTAAGTCCCATTTGACAAAAGACCACTCTGTCAAATTAAATGTATCTTGCAAAAAACACCTCACTCTGATGACAATATCAATGGCCTGCTTCAAGGTGCCTATTTTTACATATTTAGGTTGGATGAAACCTCTTAGCTTCTGAACTTGCTCTTCTATCATGCTTGCGCTTCATCCCTGGCTACGTTCAGGCTGTTTGCATAGTCTAGGCTACCTGGAAACCTCCAGTTCTTTTAAAGCCTTTCCACCACGTAGGTTCCATCTACCATCCAGAACCAACTATGTCTTAATTCGTTAAACACATTCATCTCTAATGGTGTTGACTAGTCAACGCGGGTAGCCAGACTGGGTGGTGACTGACTGATGGATTAAAGTCGCCTATGCATTCGAGTGCTTTCGCAACTGGTTGTGGCCCCTGGCTGGGCGATTAGCCCCCTATTGGAGCGCTTAGCCCGAGGCTGGGCTTTTCAGCATACAGGAGGTGTGAGCATGGTGCCATCACAGCCTCCTATTATCTACAGCGTCCCATTCAGTCCGGTAACGAGGAAAGGCGGAAAGGACTCCAAAAAGAGGCAGCGCAAAACGCCACCGTAAGGCCCCCGGGACAACCCCGGGGCACCCCCAAACCCGCAACCGTGCGCCCCGCACCAGCCCAATGCAAGGGCCGGACAGTTTGGTCAAATTGTGACCAGTTTTTCTAGTAGACAGCCCTATATCAATGATGTGTAAGCCACCTGTTCAATTGTTCTTAAAAATTGGAGTTGTGAATTTAGAATAATTTAATAAGTTGGAATTTTGTGTACTTGGCATACTTATGTGTTTGTATAAACGGTTTCCAATCTGCAGGATGTTAGCCATCCCATAATCGTTATTCGCGCGTAGGTTTTGAGGGTTGTTAATTTTGACGGTGGAGCCAAAGGATCGATATTGTTATCTTTTCGGTCTTCAAACGCCAAAATGAAGACTCTCATGGTTAAAAAAAAGATACAGGGGGAAACTCTCTCCTCAGCTCCCACAATTTTGCCTCGAGATCGGGTTCTTAGTGCGAAATCTTTAATCAGCACTGGCTTGCCGATATCAGGATCCCACCCGGGTATTTGCTAGTATGTTTTCCCTAGCACCCGTTTTATGCCCGTCTTTTTCGCTTGCCTTTGCGGGTAGATATGAGGAGAGGTATGTTTGTATGGCCAGTTCGAGTTGGAACTACAATAGCTCCTTCTTTCGAGGAGGAATTGTACCTCGAGCTGGTTAGCTTTTGCTTGTCCATATGTTTTAAGATTTCCTTTGATATGTGTTGTAGCTGGTAGAGCTTCCCAGCTACTTCACCGCTTGTCCGACTCTCAATTGCCCCCCTCCCCCCCCCGTTCTGGCCAGATGTCATGGTCATAATGTGAAATCTTTGGTCAACACTGGCTTGTTGACGTCAGGATCCCACCCAGGTATTTGCTAGTCTGTTTTCCCTAGCACCTGTTTTATGATTCCCGCATCATTTTATTTTGCTTGTCCGGGTGGGGGTAGAAGGAGGGCTGGAGTATCTTGCCTGTTTACAGGTGGGGGTTGGGGCAGCAGGTAGAGCTTCCTGGACTGCTCCAATGATTTAAACTTCCTTTGATTTGTGGCGTAGCTGGTAGTGCTTCCCGGCTACTTAACCACTTTGCTTGTCTGATACCAAATTAAATAAAATTAAAATAAATTAAAATAGAATACCAATATAAATAAAATTAAGATAAATTAAAATAGAATACATAAAATAGATTAAAATAAAATAAAGTAAACAAATAGTGGAGGTTGGGTCAGCAGGTAGAGCTTCCTGGACTGCTCCAAGGGTTTATACTTCCTTTGATTGGTGGTGCAGCGGGTAGTGCTACCCGGCTACATAACCACTTTGCATGTCCGTTACTAACTTAAATAAAGTAAAATGACTTTATATAACGTAATTATGATAAATTAATATACGTTAAAGAAATGCATAAAATAAATACGGCTACAGAATCACTTTGCTTGTCCGTTACTAAATTAAGTAAAAGTAAACTAATGTAAAATATATAAATTAAAAGATTGTAAATTAAATAAATAAATAACTAAAAAGAAGTAGGGAGGCTAATAAGGAGGTTCCCTCTCCTTCAATCCTTCTGTCCTGGTCTTTGCTTTCTGTTGTTGTCGTGGTCGTCGGTAGATCTTTTATCTGGCCGATTTGGATGACATGTTACGTTACCCTCTTCTTTGCAGTCTCTTCTTTTGTCCGTCTGGTTATTGTCATATTGTCTTTGATTCAGCTAGTGTCGTAGTCTTTGTGGATTGTAATGCTTAGGAGTTGAAGTGTTAATATTGTTTGGGTTAAGTGAGGCGGGAGATGCTACGTTTGTAGGGTTAAATTTGTTTGGATGTTGGTCTGGTTAGTTTCAATCCTTTTGTTTTATACAACAGCTAGTAGTACTATTTGGGGGATTGAAATAAGAGGGATTGAAATGTTACAATTTTTCGGGCCGACTATGGTGGTAGACTCTGCGTTTGTAAGGTCGAACTTGATTGGTTGTTGTACTGGTCAGTTTCAATCCTTTTCTTGTGTCTTGCATGTACACGATTGAGGTCTATGTTATAGGCGCTTATTACATTTCAGTTTTACATTGTATTTATGAATTTATATATATATATATATATATATATATATATATATATATATATATATATATATATATATATATATATACAGAGAGAGAGAGAGAGAGAGAGAGAGAGAGAGAGAGAGAGAGATGTATAAAGGTAGAGGTGAAAAAAAATGCGATCGTATATAATAATTACAGTTTCAATCTTTTACATAGGTCGATTAGGGTTGTAATCTTTATGGATTGGAATAGTTAGGGATTGACATGTTTCAATTGTTTGGGTTGAGTAAGGCGGGAGGTGTTACGTTTTGTAAGGTTATATTTGGTTGGTTGTTGGTCTGGTTAGTTTCAATCCTATTGTTTTTATATAACAGCTAATATTATTAATTTTTTGGGGGGGTGGGGGTGGGGGGATTGAAATAAGAGGGATTGAAATGTTTCATTTGTTCGGGTTAATCATGGCAGGAGATGTTGCTTTTGTATGGGCGATTTTGATTGGTTCTTGGATTGGTCAGTTTAAATCCTTTTGTTGTGTACTGTCTGTTTTGTAGTAATGGGGTTAGAAATTACTTCAGAGTATGGTAGTTTCGTTCTCCTTTTGTTTTGTGTCTGTCCGGCTAGTTTCCTAGTGTCTTCGTGTTAGTTTCATGCATATGGTGCTAAGTGGAAGTAGGAAGTTTAGTAGAGAGGCTTATATCCCCCCCCCCAATAGTTGTTAGTGAGGATGTTGGGTGCATGCCGGGGAGACATGCCGGGGAGATGTTTCTGTTTCAGGTGCACTCATGCAGGGAAGATGTTGGGGTAGCGTTATATACATATATATGTCTATATCTGTCTTTTTGCGACCTTAACGTTTAAGATTCTTTGTTTTGTTGTTTGTATGTTTTTATACCGCTGATCCTGTGCCATGTGTCTTGTAGTGCGGGTTTATGTTTCGTGTTTGGACTTGCCATTTGGCTGGCCCAGGGCCATAGTCCGTTTTGTTTTCTTGTTTGTGGTATGGTGTTGTCCTTTAATTGTGTGCTGTTGGTGGTATGTTTTTATTTATATGTGTTTGAATCTGTCAATTTCCTTCAGGAATAGGATAATACTGTTGTAGGTGGTCTCTAAGTTGTTGTTCCTGTTTTTGTCCAATATTTCCGGGTACGTTGTTAGTGATCCGATTCGTTCTTGGTATTTCTTGAAGTTGTTTCTCTGGATGCCGTATTTATTGCAGTCATTGAAGATGTGGTGGAGTGTTTCTGGTTCGGCGCAGTGCGGGTAGTTGGTGTTGTCGTTTTGTGGTCTTTTATGCGTTTTCCATAGCTGGTTTTTAGGAGTGTTTTACCTGTTTTAAGTCTGTTGATAACTTGTAGTTCTTTGTTTGGCATTGTGGTTGTCTTTCTGATGTTTCTGGTTGCTTCTTTTTGCAGTTGATATAGGTGCCTACCTTTATTAGAATTGTCCCAATGCTGTTGCCATTTTTGGTTTATTTGCTGTCTTATCTTGCTGTAGAGTTCTCGGACGATGTAGCCAATTTTTTGTATTTCGCTGAGTTGGAGGCTTTCCTTGGCTGCTAGATCAGCTTTGTCGTTGCCAGATAGGTTGATGTGAGAAGGTACCCATAGGAATTCCACCCTAAACTGGTTCGATTCCAGTCCTCGTAGGATAACCATTACTTCCTGTAGCATGTTACCCCGGCTTGTTGAGGAGCCTGTTTCTAGTGATTTCAGAACACTTAGTGAATCCGTGATGAATACATGTTGTTTGTTGGTTTGGGCTTTTATCCATGTCAACGCTCTTTTTATTGCCTAAAATTCCGCTGTGTAGATGGAACATCCGTCAGGTAGTCTAGCTTCGATTTTGGTGTGTAGTTCTGGAACTATGATAGCTGCCGCTGTTCTGTTGAGTTCTTGAGATTTTGAGCCATCGGTGTAGATTTTGGTGTGTAAGGGGTATTGTTCCTCAAATATGTTAGTAATTCCAGTTAGGAGTTTCCAGGGGTTGTGCTGTTTGTGTTCCAGAGTCTGCACTGTAAGGTTTATTGTGGCGGCGTTGTTCTTCCATGTGAGGTCGTAGACTTTGTGCTGTTCTGCCTGAATTTCTGTTATTTGCAATTCTTCTTTCAGCGTGTAGACATTCCTGCAAGCTGGTTTTTTTGTGTTGTAGGGCTTGTTTCCATTCATATATTGTAAAGTCGTCGTTTAGGGGGGAGGTGTTGCTGATTTGTTCTGCGCACTGGTCTGTAAATATGTGAGGGTATTTTTCCTCCATGAGCTGTCTTTGAGCCGTAAATGCCTGTGTGTGGTTTTGATTACTACTAGCATGGGCGAAGTTTTGTGCTAGTAGATCGGCCCTTTGTTGGTTAGTTTGGGCTCCCGCTATTCTTGGAGCTGAGTTTGGGGCTTTCCCTCTGATAGCTTTAATTTTTGACCATACTTCTTTGGATCTGGTGCAATGTGTGAGCGTGGAGCAGTAGTCTTTCCAAGATTTTTGTTTGGCGTCTTTGATAACTGCTTTTACTTTGGTTTCTTGTTGTGTATATGCGGCTAGGTCGGTAGATAGTTTTGTGTGTCGGTATCTGTTAAGTGTCTTTTTTTTCTCTTGGATTGCCTTTTTGCATTCTTCTTTCCACCATGGTACCTGGCCTTTGCTTGTCTTTCCGCTTGTTTTTGATATTGATTCTTGTGCTGCTTCATTTATAACTTTGGTGATGTTGTCGTAGTAGGTGTTGGCATCTTTGCTCTGTAGGTCGTCAATATGTATATTGCTCAGTATTCCTTGGAATTGGTTCCAATCTGCTTGCTCTACTTTCCATTTTTGTGGGGTTCGTCGCTGTTCTCTTGGGCTTTGTAAGTAGATTGTTGTACTTATTGGGAAGTGGTCGCTACCCAAGGTACTCTGTTCTAGGACTTCCCAATCGGCTATTTGTGCTATAAATGTGGTAGCAAGTGTTAGGTCCAGCGTTGTGAGGTTTCCAGTCGCTGAGTCCATTCTTGTAGGTGTTCCTGTATTGAGTATAAGGAGTTGGTTGTTTCTGGCGTATTTTTCCACTCTTTTTCCTCTTGTATACGTGCGGTTTCCTCCTCACTCTTTGTTGTGCGCGTTGAAGTCTCCGCAGATAATGCTGTATTTTTTTCTGTGTTGGAAGATTTGTCGGAAACTGTTGATGGGGTTAGTGTTTGGTCTGGGGGTCGTAGATGTTGTAGATCGCGATAGTTTTATTTCCTTTTTTGATTGAGATGCCTTGATGTTCGATCTGATTGTTGTCAGTGTCAGTGCCAACTTTGGTGTCAGTTCGGTTACTTCCGGTATTGATTGGTGTATATATGTCGCGAATCCTCCACCTCGGTTTCCATTTGCCCTGTGTTTATGATAGGTGGTATCGTAATCTTTGATCTTTGGTAATTTCGCGCAGGTTGCTGGTAGCATTGTTTCCTGGAGACATGTTATATCGGGTTTGTGGGTGGTGTTGTTTATTGCTGCTACCAATTTGGCGTGGTTTGTAAATAGACCTCTGCAATTCCATTGCCAGATGGTTATTGTGGAATATTGGCTGTTTCCTCGTCTGTGGAGGCGGTGGTCCATATTGTTATGGTTCATTCTTGCAGGGTTGTAATCTATTATGGGGTAGCTTTCCGGGTTGTGGTTGATTTGTGATGTTCCTTGTGTTTCAAGCTGTGTGGTTGTTGGTGGTGGTGCCGTGGTTTCGTCATGATTAGTGTTTGCCTGGTCATTACCTGCATCTTCGCCAGGTGTCTGTGTCTTGGTGCTGAGGTTGATTGTCTGTTGTAATTTTTGGGCGTATAGTTTGCTCGATGCCTTTTGACTGTTACCTTCATACCTGCGATTTGGGTAATTTTCTGGTATTTGTCTACCTGTTGCTAGGAGTTGTACCATATGATGATGTTTTTGCTTCGTGGTCTCACTATCTTGAACATATCCTTGTGATGTCGCGTTAAGGTTGTTGCTAGGGTTTTGGTATTTATTCTCAGGAGTTGTTCGTTTCGGCTACTAATGAACAGCGTCAAATGTGATGGATGATATTTGTGTTTCTATGTTGTGTCACTGTTGTTGTTGTTACTTGTGTTTTTGTTGGTAGTATTGGTTGTTTTGGCCTTTTTGCTACTGACTCGGTTGGTTGGCGCTTGATCGTTTGCGTTGATTGTTCTCTTGATTTTGGGTGCTTCTTTGAGGGGATGTTTTCCTTTGGGTGTTGTTACATGGTCCTCATATTCTGGTATATCTGGGTATGTGGTGTTGGTTTCTTTTTGTTGCATTTGTTGTGTTTGTTGTTTTGGTTCTTCTTCGCTTTCATGTAGGGCTTGTACTATTTCTTCCATTTCCTTTGTTGTGATATGTGTAGAGGGTCTTGCCTCTTGGCTGTTATGGTTGCTGTATTTGCTTTTTTGTTTGTTATTTTTGCCATCATTGTTGTTGGTGGTGGCTTTTCGTTTCTTGTTTCCTGACGGCTTGGCATCACCATGTACAATTTCGTTCTCCTTTCTCTTTTTGTTTTCCTTTCCTGTTGCTCGGTTTGTTGGTATTCGAATATTTGCGTTGAGAGTTCTCTTGATTTTGGGCGCTCCTTTGATCGGATACTTTCCTTTTGGTGTTATGGCATGGTCCTCATATTCCCCTGTGTTATAGTATGAGGTAGTTTGCTTTTGGTGTGATATGTGCAGATGGTCCTGCTTCTTGGCTGCTATGGATGGTGTAATTTCGTCTTATCGTTTTAGCGTTTTCGTTAGTGTTGTTGTTGTTGTTGTTGCAATTGGCTTTTCGTTTCCTATTTCTTGGTGGTATTGTATCCCTATTTCTGTTCTCGTTTTCCATGATTTTGTTATTGTCTCTCTCAGTAGGTGGTATTGTTGTTCTTGTTACATTGTTGTCATGGGGAATTATTGGTAGTAGTGTGCTCATTCCTTCTGTTGTGTAGTTGCTTTCCTGAGCCATTGTGGCTATGGGTTCACTCATTACCATGTGTTTTGCAGTTTCTGGTGCAGAGATGATGTTGGTTGTTGTTGTTGTTGTTCCTGTGTTGTTGAGTGTGGCATTATCGATCTGTGTTGTTGTTGGTACATCGTTGTTATTATTGTGTCCTCTTATTTTCGATAGCACTTGGATTTGCAATGGTTTTCGTCGTCTTGAAGCTTCGATTTCTTGTAGTGCTTCTTCAAGGGTTGAGATGGGAGTCTTTGTCACTGGATTGTTTTGTTTGATGTATCTTTCTTCTGTGCCAGTTAAGATTGTTTTGGTGACCTCTTTTGTTGATGTCGTGGATTGATAGGTTCCTATGTTGATATTGTTGGCAGGTACTTGGGTCCTTTCTAATGTAGTGCTGGTGTGGCTCGTTTTTCATACATCGGTCGGGATGGACTGTCTCATCTTCTTGGCGAGTTTGCAAAGTTTTAGGGCGTCGCGTCTGTTTGTGTTGAGTAGTTTTACTTTGTTGCTGTGTCTTTGTTCCATGTTGAATAAATTGACGTGTTGTCCTTATGTTGGTACTTGAGTAATTTACCTGGTTTGCTTCTAAGTTTAGTTAATGTTGATACTTAAGTACTTTACCTGGTTTGCTTATCATTCTTGAGGAGAATATGAAAAAAGCTATATATTTTGTTTATTTGTGTGTTGATTTGGCTTTTAATGGGTAACTGAGTATGGTTGGGGGTATATTTATCAAAATTATAGTATAGGCCTATTTAGCTATAGATTTATTAATGTATGTACTTGTATCTATATAGATAAAGACGTAGACAGTTATAGATAAATATATTTGGTATAAGTGTTATAATTTGATATAAATGTAATTATATATATAGAATTAATTTTTATGTGGCTATAGAAATCTAAGTACGCTTATAATTAAGGATTACAGTATAGAATAAAACCACCAAATACTGACAAGCGCTCTGCTTTATACCCGTGGAGCACGGACGTGAAGGAAAACATCCGTTACACTGACTTCACACAAACGAACGCGAAAGCATATAACACACTATATCTACTATCCACACAAACGGGAAGAGAAGAAAAACACACCATACCTACTGTCCACACAACGAACGCGAATGCATAAGACACACACTATACTATCCACACAAACGGGAAGAGAAGAAAAATACACAAATATCTACTATCCACACAAGCGAACGCGAATGTATAAAACACACCATACATACTATCCACACAAACAAACGCGAAGGCATAAAACACACCACATATTCTATCCACCCAAACGTACGCGAACGCAAAACACACACACACACACACACACACTCATCAGTAAACGAGTGAGTGTTTATAGTCACACGACCCTACATTCACACAAATTGGCAAATTGAATAGTGTCTCTTTTCTAGAGATCTGGTTAGCCCTGAGAAGGGCTGTTTTTAGAACTTCAGATGCACCTGGCTAATGGTTATACCTCACAGGTCTGGCTCCACAGACACAACGTCTGCTCCAGTCCTGCTCCCAGCTCAACTTTTCTTTTGGAAGCGCAGAGGGAGGTTGAGTGGCTTCACTATCCCATTTCTCTGTTTGTGGAAAGGTGAAGACTTGTTCCCTCTGTGGTTTTCTATGCCACACTCGTGGATGCTGTGGACTCCTTGCTTCCTCTGCATGCTGTACTGGTTGTTGTCGTTGTTGTTGTTGTTGTGGTTGTGGCAGTGGTTGAGGTGGCGGTACTGGTTGTGGAGGTGTACTGATCATTGGCTTCACCTCACACACAGGTCTCATTAAGAGGTGAGGCAAGATCCCTCTCTTCATTTCCTTCTCTTCTTTCTTCCTCTTCTTCTCTTCCTCTTCTATCATTGCTTCCTCCGCTATGACCCCCATGGCCAGTTCGTCTAGCAGCGGCCTGGCATACTCCAGGTGCATCTGAAGTTCCAGTAACTTTGCAATTCTGTTACTCATTTTCAATGTTGACGAGTCAACGATGGGTAGCCAGACTGACGATCGCGCCGCTTTATATACTTGAAGCACGGACGTGAAGGTAAACATCCCCTGTCACCAAAACTTACAATACCACTATCACCATCACATCACAAGCGCAGACCTAAAAGAAACACTCGCGTTGACTATTTTACTTACAAACACAGACATGCACCATTAGACAAGACAGAGAAACGATGTGTGGATTTTTTTTTTACTGACAAAAGAAACGAAGTATTTATAGACACACTTCTATTTTTTAAAACATAAAACACACAAATTTGTTTTGGTAATTGAATTAGTATGTCTTTTCGAGAGTATTGGGGTAGCCCTGAAAAGGGCTGTTTTGTTCGGGGAGTGATAACAATCTTTTTTTACTGTCTAAGATTGCGTCCCCGTCTGGCGGCAGGCTTTCCTATACGATACGGTCTGCTTCTGCGGAAAGAGAAGGAGAACTCTTTGGTGTCCACACGACAGTCGACAAAACCTCTGTCTGGTTCTTGCTGCTGCTGCTGTTGTTTCTGTTCTCTCTGCTTCTGAAGTCTGTACTTCTCTGTCCATTCTTGATTTCCTCTCCGAAGACCTCTTCTACCAGGTCTTGGGCTATTGATAACATCCTGACATTCTCTATCTCCTCAGGCTTCGGTATGAGGTTTAGCCTGACACGATGTATATTCACGTAAGATTCGTTCAGCTTGGCTAGTCTGGAAGGCATCTTCATAGGTTGACGAATCAACAGTGGATGGCCAGCCTGGAGACCGACCCGCTTTATATGGTTCAAACGCGGACGCAATAGAAAACACCCCATCTAGGGTTTTGTTGGGGCGAAACGTTATGATAACTAATGTCATGGTGAGGGATAGAGAGAAGTCAAAGAGCATATATTTTCACAGTCTTTTTTTAAAACAAACTACAGACACATTTTTTTCAGAACAACATTTTTATTCAACAAACAATTAACCACTAACTATTAACAATAACATCAAACAAACTGTTTTTGACAAGGTTGACAACGTTGTGAAATCATGTGAGATTTCCACTGATGGAAGTCATGAGGCCATTGATGTACACTACGTTTCCTAGCTAAAGACAAAAGATAGCTATAATGGTCACAAAACCATCGATCTACTTTCTCATCATTTCTAGAAAAGTTACTATCAAAATATGTCACTAAATGTTCTAAAGGATATCCAAGACTGCGTTGGTGAAGAAAATACACACAATATTGTCCACACAACATGGAATCTGTGCCTTGCAATTTCACATTATTGTATCGTGTCGTCTGGGCATTTCTTATCATAAAGTCAATGATGTCGTCTTCCAAACGGGGTAATCCATACGAATCAAAATACTCCACACAATCCTCTTGAGGGAAGTAGACGGCTACCCAGTGGGTTCCTGAGAGATGACTGTCGTCCGTGTTGATGACATAAGCATGATGGTCTTGAGGTTTGCGATGAGGTAGTTTATCTTTAGCACACACGACAGGATTCCAAGAATCAGTGTACGAACTGTTGTTCAAAAGGTAATAAAGTTCCCAGGTATCCATTTTTGTTTTGTTGTACTTGCCTTGAGGCGTTTGTAATAGACCATGTAGGTTTTTTGAGAAATAAGATATTGTACCACCACTTACCGAAATCCAGGAGATACAAAATTGTTCATGCGTCACATACCATATTCGAAATAAAACTTGCACCTGCGTCACATGCCATAGAACATTCCAGCGCAATAAAATCTTCTACCTGAATCGCATTCCAATTTCTAATCTAACCACATAAAAGCTTGTGCATGTGTCACATGACATAATAAAATCCAACGGAAATTAAATTTTGTACCTGCGTCACATAAGATATTAAAATCCAGCGAAGTAAATTCTTGTACTTGCGTATCGTGACATATTAAACTTCAGCGAAATATAAACTTGCTAACAATTGCTTTGTATCCCTCAATACTCACATTGCTGCTTATTGTAGCCAGAAAGGTTTCTACCGTCTCTCTCAAAACGGTTGAATTTAATGGAAAATAACTTTGCGCCATTATTTACGCTGCGTAAAACGTTTTTTAAATATGCAGAGTTTTTTGCGTGATATGGCTCTTTTGATTATGCATTCTGATGGTGTGTGTTTGTTGTGTTAGATGTGGTAGAGTAGATAAACGAAAATGGATTAAAAGTTCTCAGTGTGGTCATGTATTGTCGACAGGTGAAGTGGTCCAGAAATCTTATGTCATGGTCAGATGGTGATATACAAGATTTACTTTTACAGGTGTTAAATCAATATACGCGTACTGCAGGGTCTGGTACGAGTTAAAAGAGTTGCAAAAGTTCTCCAACGATATAGATTAGTGATGTACTTAAATTACAATTACCAGTCTTACGACTCCATGGTCTTATATTACAGTTACCAGTCTTCTAAACGTTACGACTCCATGGTATTATATTACAGTTACCAGTCTTCTAAACGTTACGACTCCATGGTCTTATATTACAGTTACCAGTCTTCTAAACGTTACGACTCCATGGTCTTAAATTACAATTACCAGTCTTACGACTCCATGGTCTTATATTACAGTTACCAGTCTTCTAAACGTTACGACTCCATGGTCTTAAATTGCAGTTACCAGTCTTCTAAACGTTACGACTCCATGGTCTTAAATTACAATTACCTGTCTTACGACTCCATGGTCTTATTTTACAGTTACCAGTCTTCTAAACGTTACGACTCCATGGTCTTAAATTACAATTACCAGTCTTCTAAACGTTACGACTAGGGTCTTAAATTGCAGTTACCAGTCTTCTAAACGTTACGACTCCATGGTCTTGTATTACAGTTACCAGTCTTCTAAACGTTACGACTCCATGGTATTATATTACAGTTACCAGTCTTCTAAACGTTACGACTCCATGGTCTTATATTACAATTACCACACTTCTAAACGTTACGACTATGGTCTTAAATTACAATTGCCAGTCTTTTAAACGGTACGACTCAATGAACGTAAAGTAACAGAAACGAATGAAAACCTACAAGGTTTGCAAAATTCAAGAAATAATCTATTTCCATAAAACACGAAGTGAAAATTTAACAAGAACGTACATTATTGTGAATTAAATCCCAATACGTTTTATTACTAATCCAGAAGTATAATGTTCCCAAAGAATTCCAGCGGTGTTCACAGTGAATTTCAATTTTGAATATGCTGATTTGCCTCTAGAATCGAATATGTTACAAAAATCTTAATATATCACAATGATATAATTCCAAATCACAATACAAACATAGCAATTTAGTCCGAAAAGTACTATTGCAGAGTACTTTTTAATTCCAGAGAACTATTTATAAAAAAAAAATAAGTCCTCTCAAATTAAGACTGACCATAACAATAAGACCAAGTCAAAAACGGTTGTTAAGGTAGGAATGAGTAACTCCAATATGATCAACCATTTTAATACATCAGCCACAGTATCAAAACCAGGACGATGACCATTTCTTCATCAAATTTCATTTCCAGATTATTCTACGTCGCAACAAGATCGGGTCTCTTAGTACAAATTTAACAAAAACCAGTAAGACTGTACATCATTAATTCTCAAGGGCAACACCAACATCCTGAATTCGAACTCAAACATATAATACAGAAGGTGCAAAATTAATTCTCATGGGCAACACCAACATCCTGAATTCGAACTCAATCATAACACTAAAGGTACACCATGAATTGTCAAGGACAACACCAACATCCTCAATTCGAACTTAAATAAACATAACACAGAAGGTTCACCATAAATTCGCAAGGACAATACCAACATCTTCCATTTGAACTCAAATAAATATAACACAAAAGGTATACCATGTATTCTCAACGGCAACACCAACATCCTGAATTCGAACTCAAATATACATAACACAGAAGGTACACCATGAATTCGCAAGGACAACACCAACATCCTGAATTCGAACTCATATAAACATAGAACACAGAAGGAACATCATGAATTGTCAAGGGAAACACCGACATCCTCAATTCGAACTCAAACATAACACAGAAGGTACATCATGAATTGTCAAGGGCAATACCAACATCCTCAATTCGAACTCAAACATATAACACAGAAGGTACATCATGAATTCTCAAGGGCATCACCAATACCCCGAATTCGAACTCAAACATTTCTTTCAGCGATAATTATCTGAATATATTATTAGAATTACAGCGAAATATGAGCTATGTAATAACAATATTTATGTCAAGGTACGCCCTACGCTAAAGCTTATTACGGACCAAGGCCAGTCAAACAATATAGATATACATAACATAAGCATGTGGAAAAGCCAACGCACTATAATTCCAATTTTTATGAATGAAACGGATTTTCCGCAATATGATTGGATGTAAACGGTCACGTGATACTGATCTGGAATTTTTTTACACATCGATAAATTCTGGGACTACTTTCGGTTTACGAGATAAACATTGCAGAGACATCACTGTGAAACGATTGTTTCATCTTTTAAAGTTTTAAATCAGCAGATAAATATAACTAATACCTTTTTGATACTTTTTCCAATATTCTTTGATTGAAATGCATTGTTTACTATACAATTTAGTGTTCGTCTGCTACATAGTCGAGCAAAATGGCCGATTACGGTGATTTTTCACTGCAATTTTCTGCGTAGTTTTTTGAACAATTAGATGACAAGGAGTTAAAAGAAAAAATAGCAGCGATTGAAGCAGATGGAGATGGATTTGATGATATTGCGATGGATGTTACAAGCGCTGAAAATGAAACTGAACAACAGATTCATATCTTCCCTCACAGAGCACCCTATGACCTACGTCACCCTAGCCATACACAACAGCAATAGTAGCGTGGGAACTGGAGCAGTCAATTTTGAGGCCCCTGAGAGATATAAACCAAGAGTCAATAAAATTTATCTGAGGAGGACTTAAAAGCTATTTAAATAAATCAATACTCAGAGGCTACTAAACGAAACACAAAATGGGGCATTGGCGTTTTCAATGGTAAATTTTTTAATTTTTGTAAAAAATTTTGTTTGCTTTTTTTCAAACGTGTGTGGGTGTTGGTGGCATAGTGTAAATATGACCACTTACAAAAAAATAAAAAAAAAATATTTACGAGACCATTATTCAAAGACTGAATAAAATTTTTAAATGGTAAAACTACAAGAAATTGATAATCAGATTATTCGCATGAAATATCTTTGATGGATAGATCTTGAACATATATATTAACATAGTGCATACTTTGATGACACATACTTTGTTGACATGACAATGTTGTCATGATATCTCCTAAATGTGACTTAACACCGTTGAAAAATGTATATTATAATCCATAAAGTGATTGTTTTGCTAAGTTAAATTATTTTGGATGTGTAGTCATTAATTTCAATGAAAAAGAAATTACATAACTTTTTGCATTGCTATTCTTCTTCTCAAGAAATAAATCTTCTGTATAAATCTGAAAGACTTTAAATGTTGAAGGATATAATTACTAATGTCACCATATTACATACATAAATCCCAACCATAAGTATACAATATATGTACAAATTTCAGGACATGTTGTCTTTATGTGTATTTCAAAATGATCTTGCCAAGAGTAAGAATTATATTGTAATTAATATTTTTCTATTTACTTACAGCTTGGTGTATTGAAATTATTGGATACAAACTTGACTTCAACACAATCAGACCAGACGAGTTGAGTGGCCACTTAAGAAGATTCTACGCGGAGGCCCAACCAACATTTTTATCATCAAGGGTCACAAAAATGCCAGCCGATCAGACACGAATATCACAAGAATTCTTTGAAAGCTGTTCGTGCAGCCATAAACAGATACTTGAAGGTCAATGGAAAAGATATTGACATTGTCAAAGACAAAGACTTCAAAAATGCTAATTCAATGTTAAATGCAAAACTGAAATTGAATTTGAAATTAGATATATCAAGGCCAACCCAGCACTACCAAGTAATTTCACTGGAATAATTAGGAAAAATCAATGCGTATCATGAAACCTTTGACCCTGTTGCCCTTCGATTCAAAATATGGTATCTGCTGGCTATTCATTTTGTGACCAGAGGTATAAACTTTCACCATCAAATGACCCCAACTTCTTTAAAATTTGAAAATGATGAATCTGGCATGGAGTACATTAATCTAAATCATGAAACACTTAAAAAAACCCACCAAGGTGGTGTTAATGAGAAGCTTGAAGAAACATCAGACAAAAGAATGTATGCAACTGGCACAAACACTTGCCCAGTGAAATCTGTAAAAAGGTTCCTTCAGAAATGTGACAAAGCAGCAAAGGCCTTATTTACGCAATGCAGTAAATAATCACTAAGAACTCCTGAATTGGCTGACAAATGGTATACTTGTGAACCTGTCAAACCAAAGCAATTTTCATTCATGCCAGACAAATGCAAGAATGCAGGAGTGCAGAACTATACTGGTCACTCACTCCGTGATTAGGTAAAATTGACACATCGATAAATACCCATCCATGATCATTTGATCCTATAATAACAATTTTGAATTTTGGTAATACACTTTAAAAATTGAGAATTTTGTTTTCATCTCTTCAGGAGTGCAACGCTATACTGGTCACTCACTCCGTGTAACAACTATGAGTGATGCTTGGTCACTCACTCCGTGTAACAACTATGAGTGATGCTTGGTCACTCACTCCGTGCAACAACTATGAGTGATGCTTGGTCACTCACTCCGTGTAACAACTATGAGTGATGCTTGGTCACTCACTCCGTGCAACAACTATGAGTGATGCTTGGTCACTCACTCCGTGTAACAACTATGAGTGATGCTTGGTCACTCACTCCGTGCAACAACTATGAGTGATGCTTGGTCACTCACTCCGTGCAACAACTATGAGTGATGCTTGGTCACTCACTCCGTGCAACAACTATGAGTGATGCTTGGTCACTCACTCCGTGCAACAACTATGAGTGATGCTTGGTTGAAACCAGACATATTTTGTTTATGACAGACCACAAACGTGAGGAGTCTCTAAAAACGTACAGTCGAAGGCCTAGCACTGAACAAAAACAATTAGTTCAGTTTTGGAAAATATGGCTAATGGTGGTCAAACTCTGTCTGTATCAGACCCTAACACCAACCCCCCTTTCACTTCAGATCAAAGTCAGCAACCATTGATAAACTCTCCAACCCAGAGTTCGAACACTCTAATCGCACAGTCCTTCCAGCACTCGAATACTCAACTATGCAACCAAACAAAACATATGGCTTGTTTTTCGAGCAACTCTACATTTAACAACTGCACATTTAATTTCACCTTAGATAACTAAAAGGGTCTTGTAAAGTATTAACGCTGTTGAAAATGATATAAAATGTTATTCCTGTATAAAATGTATTTAATTATTACCTTTATTTTGGTAACGGGTATCATCTTGTTCATATTTCCATGTTGTTCATTGATAAAATCCATAATGATTTCCGGTTTGATTGGAAATTTAATTTAGCACACTTCTTCAATCTTTATCAGCTGTTATTATGTAAGGTCATGGTCATCTGATGTAGCAGATGGGACTGACTAAAATTGAACAAGAATGTTGTAAATAAACGAAATGTGTTCAAACCATGGGTAGCCATTGCCTAAGATGTAAAATATGAAGTTTCTGAATAAAGGTAACTGTGACAGCAGTCAATCTATTCTTGTCATTATGTACAGGTTATGTATTATGGGGCGATGTGAAGCGGCGAATGGAAGGACACTACGCTCCACTTCGATTTGAATGCATTGTTGATGAATACGTTGATTTGACGATAAAAAGGACGAAATTGGAATTATAAGGATTAAATGATCATGGTTGGGTATTTATCGATGTGTAAAATTTACCAAATCACTCACAAAGGTAACATAAAGTTTTTCGGACTTTATTTACTTTGTGAATGATTAGGTAAAATTTACACATTGATAAATACCCAACCATGATCATTTAATCCAATAATGAATATTAAATTTACACAGCATTGATATCGCCAAGTTGTTTTAATTTTCGCCTCCCACGAGCGGTAATGATATACCTTAAATCACTTCCTTTCTTTTCATGTGAAGAAGGTACATAATACTTACCCTGAAGAGGACTTTGACGTGTGGACAAGAGAGCCAAAAATTTATCACCAATCTATAAACTCATTTCCTTTTGTATTTGTATCTTATCTTCATTTCAGTTTTGATGGCGTAGAGTGAAGTTTAGTTCTAGTTACTTAGCATGCCTTTAACAACTGACATTTAAAAAAAAAACAGGCATAAAAACACGGTTGGTCTCTTATTTCTCGATTGAAAGAAGTTTTGCATTTAATAACTTGAATAGTCCAATGACAGCATGTCCATAGAACTAGTTTAAGGAACTAAACCCTAATGATCCTTGAACTGATTCTCTACCGTGAAATAATAGCAAACAAACACCTTCATTCCAATCTTTCCCGGTATCAAACCAATTTAACCAAACCATACTCTTAACTTCTGATGAAATCTTTCCAGCGTCCCAGGACTCTCAGGAATTAATTGTCGGATACCCAATTCATGCATAATTCGTTTTCAAATACCACACGTAACCTGATCAGATCATACGGATTTGGGAAGGTCCAGAAGTATAACATCTTTATGAAAGCTTTTACTATGGTTTAATCTTCCACAGAACGGACATATTGGATGGTTGGAATGCTACTTGTGGAGAACAGACAACGCGGACAAAAAATTATGATTTAATTAGACGATTGTGATGAATATTTATAAAATAATTACACAATACGAAAATAATTAACTGCTGTTTAAACGTTCTTAAATATGTCTTCTCTTAAAGTTCTTCTGAGCACTTTATGTTCACTGATACTTCCGCACTGAACAATTATTCACTGAATATACGCCCTCTCATGGCGTATTCACTGCATAGGTACGCCCTCCCATGGCTCCTGCATGGTGTAGGTGCGCGTTCCTATGGCTTATCCACTGTAATGAGTTATAGGGTACTCGCGAGTGGGTCTCCCATGTCCCGACGTTCTTTGGACGTCTCCAGTTTGTCGGCCTTTGTGGCAGGATTCCCTGACCTGTATGAGGCACCGTAGAGGAACATTCAGTTGTATGAAATAAGTCCAAAATAGTCCTAAAGTATTTTGCAGAAGTCCAAAGGAATCGAGTGTTCTGAATGAATTCTGGTCTGCCTGCAGTCCTGATGTATTATAATGACATTGTCCAGAATTCATTTGAAAAATGTCACAGAATCACATCTTAGTCCAATGAGCACTTTATCGTTCAAATAAATAGTTCAAATAAATGTCTTCTCTCAATTAATATCTAAACACAACATTTAAAACATATCTACAGACTGATATTAACACATTAATGTATAAAATAAGAATCCAAAGCAGGAATGTGTGTGTGTGTGTGTGTGTGTGTGTGATTTGGATTTTTAATGTAGCTTTAAAAAGATTTCAGTCATATGGCTACGATGTCTGCAGTGTGGCAGTTGCTATTGATGTCTAGCACTGGGGCATTATGCCGCAGACATGTGGCATCATGTCCCACCCAGTCATATTATCCTGACATCAGGCCGACCAGTCATAAAACCAACCTCTTAGTACTGAGCGCCTAGCGATGCAGGTGTTAATAAAATTTTTATATATTTTGTATGACTCAGCCAGAGTTCGAACCCTCAACCCACTACATTTCAAGCGGACGTTCTAACCACTAGGCCACTGGAGCAGTCCCAAAGCAGGAATTAATTAATTCAAACACGCATACTTGCCGAAGTAGAGTTATGGGTCACTTGGGGGACAATCGCAAACTCCAATGAAAGAGATAAGAGAACAATTATACAGGGAACATGGAAAATTTAACATGGGTGACGTTTATAGGGACAGAAGGTTTTATAGGGACAAAAGGATTTATTGGGACAGACAAAACATAAACAAACATATACTTTTGTTACGTATCGGCTCGTTCAAAGTAACAAAGAAAGAGTGGGGACAACAAGCTTTGTAAATTTTAACAAATTTTAACAATTTATTTCCCTAGAAAACACGATGAAAAGAAATATGTGAAACAAGACTTACGATTTACGAAGATCCAAAAATATGTTCTAAATTTGTGAAAACACATAAGTCCTGTGAATAAACAGTTCTAAATTGATACAGTCTGAATCTCAGTTCCGCTCCAAGATGGCGGATGATGACGTCAGACGAAGGCTAACACAAAATGTCCAGAATTTTCACTGTAAAGCACAATTTGTATTGTTCTGTTCCGATTTAGAAGTAATTTCATCAAATGTCTTTGTTCAAAGCCACTAGTGGTGTTCTCCAGGGAAAATGATTACTTAGAAAGTAGATGAAATACAGCTACCACCACTAACAACACACATGTTGTTCCTAACACGTACGAATGAACAAACACCTCTTTCCAGCACAGAAATACCTTTTTTAAGGTATTATAAACTCTGTAAGATGTTATGATGTGACTCTGAACAACGACTGACTTCGATTACGACTCTGACTCTATGACTAAATATTTCTTACAGGTAACTGAGCATTTAAAACAAGCTAATGCGTCATTACATGTACACATGCACGAAGCACACGTGTGATTTCGCAATCCATCTGGACATTACGAAAGCCTAAACAAGTATCAGCCAATCATTTACATAGCTACTGCTGAATGTTTACTTGCGACGAATTTACTATCATACAAAGCTCATGCTTACACGGGTCACATTTACGTTTTAAATAAATACGATGTTTCTAACAAACTATTAGACCTTGCTAACATAATCACCATAATAATAATAACATTTACTGGCATAAAAATAAAATAAAAATGAAACAAAGAATTAGAAGAATTTAAATTTTAACACATATGTAATTTGACTACAGGGTCGTAACAACTTATACAACACAAAGACAAAAAGAATCTGGAAGCAAGAGTACAGGAGTATATCTTTCTAAAGCAAATGAGTGGCCCTGAAAAGGGCCGTTGGAAGTTGTTAACTAAATACAGCATACGGAGCGTCGTACTAGTTTTCGTCTTGTTCTCAAATTTCGTCTGACAAATGGACCTTACATAAAGACTCTCTTCAGCCTAACCTCTCAACATAATCCTTCTCTTCCAAATAGCTATAGCTGTTGTCTTCGAGATAGTCATGATAGATGACTCAATTCTTTTGAGCACCTTGTCAGGAAAACAGGTGAATTCATTAAGTTAGCCACTGGTACCTATAATCAAAGGTAGGATCGAAACGGATTGACTTGTTTCCCAGATCCAAACGCGCGTTTCAAAATTCAGTCTTAGCGTCAGAGCGCAGAGTCTCTCTTCCAATGAGAAGAGAGCTGCTGGTGACGTCATATGCAAGATATATGCGCGCCAGTTTTCCTACTCAGCAAATTGATGAGACAAAGTCTGAGCATGGCGGAACCTTAAAAGACGATGTACTGGGGTGCACCTGCGGAGGATGTAAGAAGGGATTGCATGACAGCTACCAAAGCAACCACTGTTATACTTCCAGAGGTGAATGATTTTAATTGGGCTTTAGCTGATTTTCTTTCCTCTTCACAAGTATTTGTTCCTTCACCGCCATAGCGATCGTTACCTCGTGTAAAGCACTTTAGACAGGGACACAAAGAAGAATTAGAGAAATGTTAGCGCTCCAGAAAGAATCAGAACAAGAATTTGTCATTGAACAGCTACATCAAGAAGAGGAAAGAATAAAACGAAAGTAAGAAGAGAAGAAAAATTGTACGAAGGAGAGAAGATGGACGGTGAAAGTCAAAAAGTGATACTGGTACTAGATATTTTGGCAGAGCTAAGGTATCTGAGATGAATGTTTGATACTTCTTTAACTCGACCGAAGAGAAAAAGACCTTCCCGAGTCAAACATTCCAACCCAGTCTTCACTATCCCTACCTTGACTACCTCTTGAGACGCTGTCAGCAGGAGCGATCACCACTAAATTATCCACAGTAGCAGGTGATGAAATAGGACTTGGCCGTGGCAAGGTTATAAGGTAAATAAAGTTCATCCCATCTAGTTCATGAGTTTGATAAAACACAAATACCCAAACGTCCTTTTTACCCACCTAAGCTCTCTTGAACAAGAAACTACTCAATCATTGGCAAATCAAGTAAAACGTAAATCCTGTTTTCCCATGATGTTTGAATGATGTCCAAGCGTGCGTGCATGCATGTAGGTCCCTATTAAAAAAAAATCAAGATCAAGGGACGCTTAAGTTTTCTTTCTGGTATATTCTCTCTTTTTGAAAATAACAATGAAATTTCACAACACATCACCACAAGTCAATTTTCGTCTTCTTTCATTCTTCGTTCTCTCTCTCTCTCTCTCTCTCTCTCTCTCTCTCTCTCTCTCTCTCTCTCTCTCCATTTGAATTACATCACTGGCACAAGTTCTTCTTCTCTTGTTTTTTTTTTAGTCTTCCTTTCTTGCATTTCTGGATGATTATGGGTTCTTCTTCCTTTTTCAGAGAATATTTCTTCTTTTCCAGAAGACCTCGTCCTTTCCTCATCTTTTTTCTTATTTCTTTGACTGGCTCTCTTTGCACTTTTGGCATTCTGATGACCAATGTCTTTTCTCCTGACAACGATAACGGGTTCTCGACCTTTGTCTTTCTTTATTTCTGTCATGCTTTGACGTTGTCGACATTCTTCAGCCCAATATCCTTTCTTCTGACAAATATAGCAAGTATCTTGACTTTTATCTCAAGAGCAGGCAGTGTAGACCGTCCTTTTCTCTGAAGCAAACTTTCGTATGATGCCCCGCAAAGCTCTGACCAGAAGCTCGATCTGTGTTGGCTCTCCTATCTTCTTGAACGTGTGTGAACAAAATGAGTACTCTAACTCCAGACACTCACGCTATATATCGGGTCCTCTGCGTGTAAAATCTAGTCCAATAAAATTTTGCAATGAAGATTTTGCAATTGCACGGTCTCGTTGAGAACGAACAGGAAAGTAAGAGGCCACGACATGACATATCGTCCAGATGAAGAGCTTCTACCTCCAAAGTCAGCAATTAGCACTCAAAACTTAGTACCACATTCGAGAGACGAAGAAACGCTAAACCAGAAACTTTAATACTACAGCTTACTCTTATATGGTGAAGTTTAAAAATTTCAAATCAATAGTAGCTCTCCAAAAAATCAGAAGGTTTCATCACCGAATCGTGGGCTTCTATATTAGCCACACTGAAACGACAATGCCAAGCCAAAGAAAACGATCGTATGAGACGAACAACTTATTACGACAGTTTGAGGTCACACGTCTGGATAGAGTTAGGAAGAATTTACACCTTCCAAAGTCATGGACGAGATTCAGCACGCTCAGCAATCAAAAAACCAATTTTACATTACCAATGGCAAAGCTACACTTGACATTGCCTACATCACCGACAAATAAGGGAGCGGACGCCGAAAACTTTCAGTAGTGGACGAACTTTGCTGTACCAAACAGCTTCGTTCACATTAACAACGAACAATGTCAGATGTATTTAGTCCAAGGCATCGTCATGAGACGGACGTTTGCCGACAAGAACGATACGACAGAATGGAAAGAACCCGTGAGAGCGTTCGACAATCGACCGATCTAAACAACAAAGAGAAGCTAGACTCTTGTTACAGTAGGCAGGCCTATCCAAAGACACGACCTGCGGATTTGCTGAAAGTAAAACCTGCAAGACGTCTTGGTTCCACGCTACACGTTGAAAGTGTACCCTCAACAGATGCTCAGACCTCTGGTGTTTCGAGGGCTCGATTTACCTGACGGTGAATACATTCACGTATATAGTCACGACGGACATTTTGATGCCGTCACCAGTATACCAGATTCCTCCGATATAATTATTATTGTGAAAAATTTCACCATGGGTTTAAACGTCGGTTGCAACACATTCTTTGCGGAGTGAAACGTCAGTTTACTTTAGGCTCTAAATACTGGATTCCCGAAGGACAAGAGTGAATTCACTGCTCGGCTTGCCAGCGGACATTTCTCAGCCCTATGTGTTACCAACAACATCACATGACGCAAGCTTCACAATATAATATGGCCTGCGACACTACATGTGGAGGTCTCATACGCGCCGAAAGCCCAGTGCGCAAGTTTGTAGAGAGAAGAAACCGTGTCATATTTGTCACCAGATCGTAGACTTGGAACATGATTGCTACATTCAAAAATACAAATTTAAATCCTAATTTAAACGTATCCTAGAGACATTCCTAATTTCTTTAATCAATGCCCCCACTGTAGAAATGCTCTGGTTGGATCACTTTGGCAAAACGGAGACAAATGGATCCAACATGCCCGAAACAGAGAGGCGAAAAACAGTTGTATGTATTCGGTAGATGGCTGAGACTCGGAAGACCCCAAGATCGTCTACGAATTTAATGTAAGCTGATTTCACGGATGCGTATCTGTTTTCCTCAACGGCACACGAAACACGAATTCTTACACAGCACCATAAAAAGTTGTATGAGAAAACGTATCAACGACGCCTGAAGAATAACAATATACCAAGTGTATGAAATGTGAGAGAATGAATAAGATCAACGTTTGAAAACCGGTCCCCAATTTAAGCGAATCGTAAAAGTTACAACGTGGTGGACCCTTTAGACCCAAGAGAAGTTCATATGGAAGACGAAAGAATGCCAAATATTTGCTATACGACGCGGGCGAGGAGAATGGGGAAGAAATAAAAATATCTGGACTTGTGTTCACTGTATCATTGGGTGTGCAAATTTTGTCTCGTTCCAGCAGGACACCCATAAATGTTGACGGAATACATCGACGTGAATAACATTCGTCAATACGAAGGTTTAATGAAATGGAAAGTCTTGCCTCTCACCTACATGTACAATCACGTTTTACCTCACGATTGCAATGGAAAGCTGATGTTTTCTTTGTGTCGTACCTGTGCTGAAACCTGTAACCAAGACCACCCTTGTCATTACATCCAAAAGAACGCGCTTTGACAGGAACCTGAGTTAGCGTGGAATTATTTCGCGCCCTGCGACGACGAGCAAAAGAAGACTGATTCTTAGAGGACCGTGTTTATACCGCCAATATCAATTTGGTTATAAAAGCTTACCACCATGCCACGACTTTTATCGGTAGCGTTCAACAAATCACATGGAAGAAAGTCAATGACAGTAGTCAGACCTTCAAAAAGTTCCAAAATCTTTTACTAGAAGTGTTCCACTGAATTTTGAACGTCATGTGGTGTGTGTCTTATTGACTATGCTTCCTTTCCATGTAAGGAAGCCAATGACATTATTCCTACCTCCTAGGATTACCAAAACCTTTTTTGTTTAAAAAAAAATGTTTTGTTTGAATTTTGGACGTCATGTGGTGTGCATGTTAGTGACTTCGTTTTTTGGCGTTTCGTTTACCAGCAGATACCTTGTGGAATATTTACGACCAGTTCCAACAACGCCACAATGGTTGCTCTTTTAAATGTGCTCGAGACACCCTTACCGTTAAAAGAGTTGCGCTTTCATATCGATATTTCTCAACCTCATCGCGAAGATAATATGCGTAATGTTTTGTCAACTTTGGAAGCTTTTGGAGATGTGTGTGTAGCTTGTTGGTTACACGAACATTGGAAAGATGTAAGGGACTGGAAAGGTTTTAGCTTGGATGCTTATTTTGCAAGACGTGGCTCACTATACCAAAGACATTTGTATTTGATCAAAGAAAAAGTGGACTTAAAACGCCAAGTGAAACAAGTAACATTTAAACATGTGTTAGAAACAGTTGTACAAGAACCCGAAACAGAGGAAAACCAAATTCAGAACAGTACCGTTGTTGACATCAACACGAATGAAAAGCCGTTCTCTAAGGGTAATTTGCAGGCTGTGCAACCGTTAAGATACTCAAAGAACTTGAGAGGGTTTCCTTGAAATTCTAGGGTACACTTGAATCGACAATGTTGTACATTGACTTATTTGTATTGCGCTTTGATATTTTTTCTTTGCATTTTAGCGATGTACTTATTAATCTGGCACTATGTGTTTTTGTATTTCATATTAAGCGGTGACTTTTGAATAAACGTTTGCTAAAGGTATAGACTCATTGTCTTGTCTGTATCATTGGCAACATTATGAACTCCTTCGCAATGGCTAGGTCTTCCTCTTCTCCTCTTCCTTTGTTCCCAATGTCATTCACGAAAATTTAGATCATCCATGTTGGGAGACACTGTATTCTCGCCATCCCTTTAACACGTTGACTGCTGCACCGAGTTGTTCAGGCAAAATCGAATTTGGAAACATTTGATCGAACATAAAACCCATTTCCTCAATAGTCCACCCCAGCGGACCGTTTGATGTTACAAAGAGTGGCAATCGGCTTACAGCCTCCTTCAGAAGATTAAAGGAGAATTCGTAGTCTTTGTGTCATGAGTCATACACATTGTGTCTTCGTCGACGACATGTTAGGAGAAGACAAAGAAGAAATTGAACTTTGTTTACACACAGATTGTATCATCTTACTGCCATTATCATTTACATTAACCAAAATTTGATTCAACAAAAGTAAAGTCAATAGTACCATCAGTAACAACGCCCATTACGTAGTTTTGTTTAAATGTCTCAGAGATAAATCTCAAGTGCAAGTGTTAGCCAAACAGTAAGGAACTCCTTGGCAGGCTTATGAGTAAAGACCTCGCGCATATTTACTCGTCGATTTAAAACCCAGTAAGCTCGATTATTTGCGATTTTGATCCCATCTGTTTCTCTGTTGGTGCCAAGAAGGAGCGCCGATCATTCACATTTCCAAATCGAGATGAAAAATAATATAAAAACCTTCGACATTGTGTGAGGATGTTGTTTGTCTTGAAAGGGATGGTATCTTTGTCGAAGAACCAGAAAGTAAAACATCGAAACATTCTTCCCCAAAAGTTCAAAAAGAAAATACCCAATAGTCAAAAACAATGATGTTGATGCAACGCGTAGAAATTGTACCCATACTGAAAGGACTTTGATCATAGGAATGGTCACTTCTTGGTTTGGAGGACTTATTGGATAAGTTTTTGCAAGCGCCCAAAAATAAAGAGGAGGAAGAAGAGACCAAGAGGACCATTTTTGCTCGAAAGACGTCATACGCTTACCTTGGAATTTCATGAATTGACGAAAGCTGATTTTAGAGCCCTATAAATGATGGGTTGAAAATCCATCGATGACAAGAACAACGGGCCCCTCATTTACCTCCCAGTCCTAATCTGATCGACATGCCATAGTTACAACAAAAATTACAATAGTTGATGGATTGCACCTAAGTTTTATAAACAGAATAACCGAAACGGTACTATCAAATCGTGCATCGTCTCAGCTCTTTCACCAGAAAGCTTTAGACGTAACAGATAAACCGACTCTGAAAGATTTCAAGGTCATGATGAAATGCCAATCACCATCACACACAGTGACCAAGACAGACGCGGACACATAAATACCGAAGGAAAAGACGCAGGAGAAATCTTTCAAACTCCTTCAACTCCCATTCCTAGTAAGAATGCAGCGTCCTTGTCGACCCCTTCCCCATTCTCCAACGAAGCGAATTCAAAGCTTGGGTTAAAAAGACGATGTCGATCCTATCTTCAGCAGAAGTCAAAAAGAAAGAACGGAAAACAGATGTGAATAAAGAAAGCAATAAAAAGTGATCTATTTACAACCATTACCACCACGCTCGGCTCCTAATCATGTGGCAAAGCTCCACGAAACCAAGCGTAGCATCAGTGAATAGTGGGTGAATTTTGTAATAGACGGATAACCTTATAGCCAGCATTTGCTACAATCCAGCTCATCCTGTGGGTTTCGGAGGAGCTCATATATTGTATCGTGTTGCTAAAACTCAACTGAAATGTGTACGCCAACCCCAGGTGCAACGAAAGTTGCAAGAACAAGCAACATGCACGTTATACAAACCTATTCGACGAAAATGTTCTAGAAGCCAAACCAAAGTGGAGGGCATCGATCATAAATGGCAAGCCTATTTAGCCATTGTCTCTCATTTGGCCACGTACTATTGCAAATATTTGTTTTGTGCCATCGACGTCTTTCCCCGGATTCGTCTGTGTCATGCCTTTTAATTCCATAAACGTGCTACTAATTAGTTCGCGACTTAAGACTGGTGCCGAAACAAATTGGTCGTCACCTTTACCGATCGCAAACAGACTAAGACAACAGAATTTCTCAACCAAGCTTTCCGAAAAGACTTGAAGAAAAGAGACACATACCGAGAATCTCGAAACAAAAACTAGCATCGTGGAATGTTTCAGTGCTTTGTAAAAAAAAATGCATGTGGAAATATTTTACCCTCAGGTGCATAGGGTCATACCGTGTCTGTTCAAAGCTTACAATCATACCGTCGGAGCATCAGATGAGCTCCCGAAGAAGTGACCCCTTGGCCGTGTTTAAGCGTTTGTTTGGAGCATCCCAGACTGCCCCCAAGAAACGCGACCTGTTAACGACCGGAGATTGGGTGCGTATTTGGAAAACCTAACGCATCTTCGACAAAGGTTATTTACCGATCTGGACCACAGAATTGTTTCGTGTTATTGGACGAGGGCGTGGCCGTGATCCTCACGCCTATCAATTGGAAGATATGAACGGCGAAGTGTTCAAAGGAAATTTCTAGTTGCCCGAGTCACAAAGAATGACCAAAAAGGACGGAAGACGACGTGTGTGACATCGAAAGCATTCTCGATCAAAGAACCCGTAAAGTAGTTAAACACCGAGTGGAAGAAAGAAAATGGGCTGGAAAGTATGTCATCGATTTTCTATTCTTGGATCGACGCTTCACAAGTCATCAACTATAAAAGAAGTGACCATCATGCCGTTCAACACAGCACTATCAGCAGCTACTGTTTATTATCAGAATTCTCATCTTCAAGATCTACAGCAGTAATCTCTGTTGGTGTCGTCCCGAGAATCGTCTTTTTCTACCAAATCTTTTTGATGTATTGAGTCATCGGAGCTGATATAGCCAATGTGAGTTTGCAAGAAAGAGCCAAAACAAATGTGGACCATTGTACTCAGCAGCTGCATGGCTTACCTTCTATCCAGTCCTTCTCTGAAATATTCCAGCATCAACCTGAACCTTGCGACCAACATCAGTCACCTCTCCCCGGAAGGCAGCAACAGCATTCTTTTGGAAACTACTATGACCTCGAGTGGCTCCTCGGAAAGCAGAACCCACGAGTTATGAATGACCAATTTTATTTAACTTTACCCAGTAACAGTTCTATGTACGTGCTTCCACCAAACCTATGTGCCGTTTCAAAGCCATATTACCTTATGCCATCCAATTAGATCACCGAGCGCATTTTGAAGTCACTTTGGAAGAAATCATTCTTCGCACAAAAATCCTAAATATCACAGAAAATCAAAAAACTTTCTTGTACGACAGCCTAAACGAACAAGTGTATAAACACTTGTACAAAAATGAGTCTCTGGTTTACGAATTAAAAAGCTATAACCAACCAATCCTCAATTAAACATCTCTACTGTTACGACCATGTAGTTTAATTACTTGTGTGTTAAAGTTTGAACTCTTTATTTATTTCATTATTATAATTTTTATTGTGATGACGATTATGTTGACAGGGTCTGACGTTTTGAAAGAAACGTCATGTTTATTTAGAAGGTAAATATGACTCGCGTGAGCACTATTTTGCATGTCATGGTTTGCCGATTTAAGTAAACAAGCTACGTAAAGGATTGGTTGTGACCAAGGTCATTTCTAATTATACTTGTTTACACTTTGTACTGCGATGGTGAGATTTCGAAATCACCACGCGTTCTTCGTGCGTGTACATGAAATGACGTTTTCGTTCAGTTTAAATACTCAAGTATCTGAAATAGTCGGTCAGAGTCATATTTTAGCACCTTGTAGAGTCGTTCATATACCTTGAGAAGAAGGTATTCTTTATCTGGTGCTGGAAAGAGTTGTTCATTTGTGCGTCTGTAGAGTGAGATGTGTATTGTTATAGATGACAGCTGTAGTTCATCTAATTGTTAAACAATAATTATTTTCCCTGGAGAACTACACAACTGGCTTTGGACAAAGACATTTGGTGAAATTAATTCTAAATTGGAACAGAACAGTACAAATTGTGATTCAAAGTGAAAATTCTGGACATTTGTGTAAAAACATCGTCTGACGTCATCATCCACCATCTTGGAACGGAATTGAGATTCAGACTAGCTTTAATTAGAACTGTTTATTGATAGGACTTACATGTTTTCACAATTCTAGGACAAATGTTTAGATTTCCTTCGCAAATCGTAAGTCCTATTTCATATTTTCACCTTTTCACTGTGTTTTCTAGGGAAATAAATTACTTTTGTTAAAACGTATAAAGCTTGTTGTCTTCGCTCTTTTCTTTATGTTACTTTAAACGAGCCGATACGTAACACTACCTTCAGAATTCCTGCGTGGTATCATTTTAACACTCAACATGTGGTAGAAACGATTGTTTCCATGTTCGACGAACAGTTTAGAAAAGCCCTCGACAAACATAGCAAAAGTGCTAAGATCGATTACCATAACACTTCGCACCGTCAGGACATGTATATTAGATCTGGGACAAGATTGCCCATTCTCGAAAGGAAAAGTCACGTTGAAACTATATTTTCGAAAACGGTTCTTTAGTGAGTTGTAAGTAATGTATTATGTGTGCCGAGGAGTTGATCAACAACGACGACATGGTTCAGGAGATGAGCCGAAATCGGCGTTCCATTCAATGGTCCACGCTTTAGAACCTATGGTGACACGAGGATTGCACGATTTGAATGATGACCTTTCGAAACAAGTGAAAGAATTTCTCCAAAATGTCATCATCGGCAAACAACATACCAAAGACGCATTCCTGAGAGCAGGCCAAATTGTGTTGTTTCAAACTGGAAAAGACCTTCTGGTTCCCTGAGAGGATCATATAAATGCGCGCTCGCTGCTGACAAATGCATTCCTTTTCTATTCAAGCCACATAAAAAATAAGGTAGAAAGAGACTCTCACGCCCATCCAGAACTCATAACACGTTGAAAGAAATAAAGACTAAAAAACTGACCAACCAGAGAATTAGACGTCTTTACTGTGAAAATGATGCACCAAGATTATTGTGGGTGTTTCAAGTCAGAACCGGATCTGTTTCCCATGCCATCCATAATGAGGCTGCAAGATTCTCAATTGGTAGAACTTCGTCCTGTATCGCCTTTGACTACCTCAGCACCTATCTAATTTGAAATCAAAGGACAGACCGAAACTTATGTCGTTGTGAATAACAGTTACATGTTCCTGAAAGTCTAAGTCTCAAAACGGACGGTACTGCTCCAGATGCCGATTCTAGGGTAGATCTCGTCAACATTTGCATGTGTTCATTGTTCACTGAATTTACTTTTACTTTAATAGCACACTAGTAACAGCAGCATGGATACTTACCATTACCGAGCGTACCTAGAAAATCTCTTGACGTACGGAGAAGAAGCTGAGAACACCTATCTAGATGCTTCCGTGGCATACAAACCTGACACGTTGTGTAAGTTCCACGAGACAGCCATAACAGAAGAAGACAATTCTTACATTGTGGAATTTAACGACCGTCGAAAGAAACCCCAACAAGGGCACAGATTAGAACTGATTGATTATTTACATCTGGACGTGTGGTTGCAATACAAGTATTTGTTAGATGGGGTGGATGACTGCGATTGAATCGAAGCAGCACCGTTGACCATTTGATGGCCTAAGTTAACGAGTAAAAAATCATCATCCAAGAAGCCCGACTCCACGTGCGCGTTGTGAATGTCTTACCCAAAGATGGAAACGACATCAGTCACATTTGGAGCAGAATCAAGTGTCCTATACGGTGAGTGGAAATGAAAACCTTCACCATTGTCGCTAGGCACCGATCAAAGATCGAAGATCATCTTTTCCAAGGACAGTTGCCGAAACGTATAATCATTAGCATCTTTCTTACGACTATTATACAGGATGTTATGCTTTGCGGGATTTTGATTTTACTCCAGACCAAGGCAGCGACGAAGGACATATCTACCCTTTAAAATCGGGTCAACTTTGTGTAGAACGTACTTTGCAAACGCTCTAGGCAACACGGTCAATATGCAGATTTTGATAACATTCTAGAAATCAGCAGCTTGAGAGAAGTTATTATCGACTACTAGAACCTATAAAAAAATTTCAACTCCTGTTTGGAATACACAGCTTCTTTGGAGATGAGAACAAGGATGTATATAAGCCAGACAAAAAAAGAAAAAAAAAAGAAAAAGAAAACAGAAAAAGAAACAGTCATGATGTGAAGGTGGTCAGAACAAGAAGAGCATTTAGACTCCTGGTTCGCTAAGCACTGGGCTGATCAAAATACCGCTTTGACCCACGTACATTGTTATGGATATCCGAATGATCAGATTCTACACGATATATATCTTCAAACAGTTGGATCATTGGTATAAAGACCTGCGGGACCATAGCTGTCCTCCATTGACGTCTCTGGAGATCCAATGCATCGAAGCTCTCTTTCCATTGAGTAAGGAGACGAAGCGTAGAGCTAATTACTCAACAGACATTTTTAAAGAAAAATTTGTGGTTCCATTGATGACTTATTATCACATCATAAAACACGAAGAAAACTGGATACCTCGGAACATCGTTAGCTTTGTACACGGCTTCTTGGAATCCTGTAGAGTGTTCTAAAGTTGAACGTCCTCGTAACAAATCTAAAGACATTCAAGGTTATGTCATCAACACCGACGACAGTCATCTACCAATGATCCATTGTGTGGCCGTCTATTTTCTCAACGATCAGAGTGTGTAGCAGTTCGATTCTTATTGACTGCCGCCTTTGGAAGATGTCATGATAGACTTTATGAAAAGAAATTACACATCCACTTGATTCCATTCGATGACCAAACGACCTAGAGCAGTGAAAGTCGAGTTTAACTCCACAACGTTGCCATCCGTGTAAATACGTTGTTGTTAAAATGGTTGAATTGTTGATTTGTATTTTTTGTACTGAAGAAGCCTCTTCTTATGAATAAACATATTGTGTGTTGAAAAAATTGTGCATGTTGGTTTTTAATTGATTGAAACTGTATGCTTCTACTCTTTCCCCTTTCTATCATTCTGGGATATGTAATCAATCGCGTTCGCTTAGACGCCGGCCTTATCCCGTGGGAAAGCCTGCAGCTAGACGGGTTCGTCCTTCCAGACGGTAAGGGGATAAATTGACAAGCCAAAACAGCCATTTAAGTGCTAGCAAGATCTATAGAAGAGAGACTGATCAATTGACAAAATATAGTCGTTTATATGTTTGTGTGTTGTTGTTTGTATGTGCGCATTATTGTCTTTTTTTCCTAAAACAAAATCCCCTCTCTTTATTATAGTGTGTGTTTGTAAGCGAGGTTTAATAATGTGTTTATAAACACGTTCTAACCTTGCTTGTGTCATAGTGTGTGATTGGTTTGGGCTTGTTTGTTGCAGCATAGTGTGTTTTTATATAAAAAGTGCAGAGAGAGAGAGAGAGTTTTCAGTATTATGGACTTGAGTGTTGTTTGTATTGTAGTTTGTGTTAGGGATGTTTTCTTTCACGTCCGTGCTTGAGGTATATAATGCGATGCGTTTGCCATCAGCTACAAAAACACCACCACGGCAGAGTTCAGCGTGAGAAGGAAACTACAGTGGAAGCAGGTCTACAAATATCCTCCTCCAGTGAAGAAGAGGAAGAAGAGACAGAAGATGTAGAGGTAGAGGAGGAACATGTGAGAGGGATTTCCACGAGGGACCCCGACAGGAAGAAACTTCTGGAAATGAGACTAAAATCGGCGATAGAGGAAACAGAAAAGGAGCAAATTTCATCAACGCAGTCAAATTCCTCGCATGGCGAATCCTGAATTCGTACAAACCTAGTCCAAACCAGTGGCACTTCGGGGTCAGGCTACTCGCTCAATACTACCCACATGCCTACCAAAACTACCCACTGATGGATCTGATCGATGCTGCGCAATACTTGAGGGTAATACACGACCTCAAGAAGTTTCCTGAACCAACCAGACATGACTCACGTACTGCGGAAAAAGTTCAAGAGGCCGAAGACCGCAGAGGAACTTTCAATTAATCTGCCAGAAAGCCATTTTTAGGGCTACAAATTGCCTCTTTTATTTTAAGGGATTCCATCTTGGCTAGGAATCGCATTAGAACAATCCATGATTCTGACCTGATCCTTTTTTCCACTGTTCAAAATTCAAACCGAATGCCTAATATTGACTAAACTATTGTCGCTTAGACATATTAGTAATCGAAATCTGCTAGGGACTTAATTTTATGTACACTATGTACTAGTAAGATTGGTTGATAAGTGATAGGCAAATTTTAAGACTCAAAGGATTTGGTTAATTGCATATGTGGCTTACACATTATTGGCCTTAGGTTCTGTCCATTAGTACAACTGGACTGAATTTGAAATACGTACGGACGGGCGTTTTGAGGCGTACACGACGTTCATAGCCTCATCGCACCGCCTGCCGAGAGCCTTTACCTCCTTTTCCTTACTCGGCCTTCTGTACAGGGATGGAGATGTGGAACGATTTCCTCCCATCCATACTCCAGGTGACCCGATGAGACGTCATAGTCGCTGACCAATCGCGACTGACGTCTCATACTGCTCCGGTCGACACCTGGTATTGCTATAGACTGGATCTCCATTCATACTTGAGTGCGTGTTGGGTCTATTCCCGCTCAAGCAATAGCTCCTAACTGCTGCTGTGGCGAAGTGGCATATGGGTGCATGGTTAAACATTCTGCAAGGGCGGACTGGAGACCCTACGGGATGAAGAAAACAGGTCCGGTAGTTCCTGCATGCCACCGAGTCTTCTCTTGAAATGAGGAGTGTGTTGATGAGGTTAAAAGTTTTTGCACTTTACCCTTCAGCATTCAAGTCAATTCACCAGCTAGTGTAGGTCGTTTGGGATTTAATTGTCCCACGACCTAAGAAACATCTTTTGGCTAATTAAGTAGCTCTCCTTGAGGGCATAAAAGCCTGGGGGATGAGGTTCTAATTCCTTCCCCCAGGATTAATTAAGCATTCTGCTGTGTGGACATAAAGTAGTGGCGCATGTCCGTATGGGCACAAGCCACTTTAATGTAATTACTACTACTACTAATATTCTGGCTACCCATCGTTGGCTAGGCAGCATCCAAAGAATGAGTAGAGTAGAGAAGATCATGCAACTCCAAGTGTATATGGAGCATGTACGTCGTCTCAAGAACGAACTAGCAATGGAAACATGGGCAGAAGAAAGTGTTCTAGAGATGGAGAAAAGAAAACGAATAGGACATAATTCTTCTCTTACGTTCTATTTTTAATGTGAAGCCAGTTATGAGGGATCTGCCGAAACAATCATTCATCATAATTGAGACCAAAGACTGGAACGTAGAGCTGGAGCAGCAGAGCTAAGAATGGGAACCCCATCAACCACTGCAGCATCAGCAAACCAAGCGCCTACGTGCAAGAGACACATTCATGAGTTCCTGAAACACGGGATAGAGGCTATAAAACTATCCAACCAGACTCCACTCTACACTCATTAACTTCACCATTTCCTGGGGCAATGACTGCAGTCGTCGATGTATGTGTCGTGCTCAGCGTGGAAGGCGCGAGCATTAACTAGGTGCACTGGAGAATGAAAACGGCCCTTTTGAGAGCCTGCTGATCTCTAGAAATGAGATACTACTCAATTTGCTATATAAAGATATTTGTGTAAGTTTGTGTGTTATTGATTGTATGTGTTTTGTCTTCATTTTCCCAACAAAATATATCTTTCTCTTCTACAATGTGTGTTTGTATATGAAAGTTTAGTGGTGTGTCTATAAACACTTACTACCCTTGCTTGTACGATAGTGTGTGTTGGGTATGTTTGGTGTATATATGTATCTATGTTCTTGTGTATGCCTTTCAGATGTTTTCCCTTTTCATATATTTATTGGTATGAGTATAGTGTATTTTGTATTTAATAGTGTCTTTGTATGTAAAAAGTGAAGATGGGTTTCTTTTAGGTTGGCGCATTTGTGTCTCTTTTACATGTTAGTACCTTGTTTACTTATGTGTTGTTTGTGTAAGGGAATGTTTTCCTTAACGTCTGTGTTTCAGAGTTGTAAAACCGTGTGCTCGCCATTCGGGTTACCCTCGTGGTTCGTCAACACCTACTAAACTGACTTCAGTGAATAATTAAAAGACGTTTGGGATTGGATGGTGGATGAGGAATATATTGTAGAAAAGATAGCGGTCTACTGGATGTACCCAGTCACCCTACAGCGTGTGACAAGGAAAGTGAACAGCTCAAAAAGCAGTCAGTGAACTTGTCGAAGAGATGACGGAGGAGGAAGACATTTGAACTTTTTGGATTAGTAAAATGAAGGAGACATATTTTTTATGGCATTGTTGTAGAAGAAAAAGAGGCCTGTGTAGACCGGTCTTACCTACCCATAAGTATTCTGTTAGGTTAAAATTCCCTATAAAACACAAGTATCCCCCACGTGGCACATATCACTACTACCACATCTACTGAAATTGATTATAATTTATTATTATAAGGTAACATTTATTTTCAGTCAATGAAAACCAATAATAAATAATATCCACTAGAATTATGTTACTTATCCACTACAGTAAGATAAATGTATATCCTGGTATCTGTTGCAATAAATTGCTCTCTCATGTTAGGAGATCGCTCGCATGCTAAATCGTTGGAACCAATAGCATACTAGTATTCAGTAAAATCATTGTAAGAGCCACTCTGATTGGTCGTTTCTCGAAATTCTGCAGGATGCTGAATCTTTAGTATTGAAGAGTACAAAATGTACAGAAGTTTACATGTATATAGAAGTCATGGTAGGCAAGATGTTTAGTATTTTTCGTAGACCTAGTAATTGGCCTAGACTGCGTTGTTTTATAGCTGAAACTGTTATACAAGAGGCTTTAAATGCATCAAGGTAGGTAGATTTATATTATATTTATAATATTCGCATACCCTCCCGTTTGTTTGTAAATCCTCTCTCCATTTCTGATTTCTAGAATAGTCTTTTTCAGTAAAAGTTGTGTCATCTGCGTCCAATATTTGCAATGTTTTGTTTTAATATTTCTAAAACAATTTGAACAAAAAATTGAAGGAATTCTTGTATACACGTGTTCAAAGAGATGAAAATTCAAAAATTTATGGAATTACTGAGATCTTCAAAGACAGTAATTTAAATCATATCTGTGCTTGAAAACAGACTGGCCCAAGTAAATATGGCGACAATGTTGCTAAAGAAGCTCCCTTTTGATTCAAAAAGTTGGCAGTGTTTGGCCCCCCCCCCCCCGTGGCAATCAGTTTAGAACTAATAAGTCAGTGAATGAAATGGCTAAGTTTTGTGCATTTTTTATATCCTTGATTCTTTCAGTTTTTCAAATCAGAAGGGTGGTACAAACAAAGGGTATGGTGTGAGAATACTTTAGCAGTTTATAACCAATCAGCAGCATAACAGGCAGTCAATTGTATAATGTAATGCACAGGTCAGGGGCTCGTATTGTTACTTACAATTTATTCTTCAAATCGTGTATATATTATTATATAGTACATATAATATTTGCAAGAAAATTTAGTAATAGGCTGTGCTCTGTTTGAGAGAGCTTGCCACTAGCTTTCCATTGGTCCATGGTTCTTACCGATGGTTTTCCCAGGTTCTTCCTCCACAGATACATTTGCTGTCGTGTAGCATGTGATGAAAAATGGACTAAAGCTAATCCTAACAGTGTAAGACATCAACCCTGATATTTTTGTTTTGGGGATTTAGGTCTTACTGAATAAATAATGGCACTGTGTAGTGTGTTCCAATGTTGACTAACATCAGAACAAGAAGTCAAATTTTCAGGAATATCTCACACTCATGGCTGCCCATATAAGTAATTTTCTACAAATTAAAGTAATAAAGTTTTAGTCCTAATTTACTTACTCTGATGTCTTTTATCTAATTAATTCAAAATCTCACACAAGCATGTGGTCGTGTTTTCAAGTTCTGTTGACCTACATTTCAGTTGACTGGAATGTAATGGAAACCAGGAATGCCAAAATTGGTTAAGAGGATGAGAAGTATCTTGAATGAAATGAAACTATCTAAGCATTTTCTTCAATATTAATATATTTTTATTCATTTGATTTGTATGAATTTCACAACTATTGATGCACAAGAACTCCCACAATTTAGTTTAAAGTCATGCATATGAAAATGTATTCTGCGCTGTAAACAAGTTTTAATTAACCTTTCGCTCTTAAAGTGCTTGAGGTAAGTGGCACCAGTAGAGGTATCGTGGTGTTTTTCGCAAGCAGAGTCTTTTTTTCAGGTAGTCAACTGTTTACGTCTGGATTCTTCAGCTTGACATCAATGGTTCTTAAACTAGATTTGATTGGCACATTGGGCCCTGTAACGAGCATTATGTCATAGTTTAAGCCATGTAACAAGGAAGTTTTACAAGTGCATGTTTAAAATACAGCCTACCGAGAAAAACCAAAATTGCTAATTCCCTGCTTGGTTCATCTTCTTTTGTTCCACAAATACTGGCCGCTTATACTGATTATCACAATGATTTCTATAGTTATAAAGTCTGTCTAACCATTGGAGCTGGGAAAGTGTTAATGGAGATACCAGTGACTGATTTTGAGCCCCAAAATGGTGTTAAATACAAGTCCGATGTACATGCCGAATGGAAAAAAAAAAGCATTTCCGCTTTCTCCCCCCCCATCCCCTTTAGCGGTATTTCAAAAATTTAATGTAAAGTAGACATGATACCAAGCCTAATTAAATTACACACAATTTAAACTTAGAGTGCACTTTTCATTTCTTTTCTCAAACAGTTTAGCCCTGCTGGATCGTGTGCTTCAAAACTATAGAGCCTTATAAGGGTTAAGATCAAATGAATAAATCACATTAAAAAATGATATTAAGAAGTACAATTATTTATTTGGTCAAAATACCTCTGTTCAGAGCAAGCAAGCTATGGCATTTATGGACCTAAAACCCTAATACAGCATTATGGAAGAGATAAGAAATCTGCCACTACTCTGTGTGTGTGTGTGTGTGTGTGTGTGTGTGTGTGTGTGTGATTTGGATTTTTAATATAGCTTTAAAAATTTTTGAGTCGTATCGCTATGATGCCTGCAGTTTGTAATGATGGCTAGTAATGGGGTATCATACTGCAGACATGTAGCATGGTGTCCCAGCCAGTAACATTATTCTGACACCAGGCCAGCTAGTCCTAAAAATAACATCTTAATGCTGAGCGCCAAGTGAGGCGGCTGTTAGTACCATTTTTGTAAGAATTTGGTATGACTCGGCTGAGGTTCGAACCTGCGGCGTCCCGCATCCCAGGCGGATGCTCTAGCCACTTAGGCGACCGGAGCAGTCTAGTCATAGTAGTCAGTAAAGTACTAATTTGAGAAAGTGAAACTTTGGCACAGCTTATGTTTGTTAAAAATCCTGTTTTGGAACAGAACCATTGGCTATCTATATGCTTCTTTAGACATCATACTATGAAAGGAATTTTCTCAGCACCGAACAATATTTTTACATAGATAAGGAACACAGATAAGGAACAGATTAAACTCAGAAACAATCAACAGGTTAAAGTTTATACAACTAGAGATAACATTTTTTTTTTTAAGATTTGGATTTCAACAGAGCTCTAACAGATTGGTGCAGGAAGAGAGACAGATATTGGAGTGTTTGGATAATATTGAACTATGGCCGTTTCCTTCTCCCCCAATTTTTTTTTCTATTCCCACTATGTTTTTGGGACAAGGGGTTTGCTCACTCCATTAGATAAAATCCTGGCAGCATCTCTGTACGTAACACATCTATTACACAGTTCCCTCAAAAAAAAGAACTTTAACAACACAATGTCTGCAGTGTAGAGGTGTACAACAAATGACTTCGATCTGGACATTATATATGTATATGATAGAAATTTTGTGTTATTTTGAAAAATTATTTTGTTCTTTTAAATATTTATTATTTTAACAGATGAATTTCCCCAAAATTATATAATCCATTTACCATTAAAAGATTTCTTGTGAATAATTAGATATTTACTGGGTAGAGTAACTTAGTCTTTAAACATGCCACAATTTGTATTCAACATGTCATTTTCAATTAAACGGCTTATTTTCTTTAATTTTGTTTTATACAGTTTCTTTGTTTCTAATATATCAAACATTGATAAAGTTGATATAGTGATGGGTTGTTCTTTTTATTACATATTCAAATGCAAATGTCATGATTGCTTGAATATATGTTATGTACAAAGACTAGCATTCACATTTTTTTATACTTATAGATTAACTGATAAACTAATGAATGGTTAGTTTTATTGTAGAGATTGTAGAATATAAAAAAATTTCGTGCATTATCAGTTTTGATATGAGGGCTTTTAACTTTTATTTAAGATCCCACTAACTTGTTGTGCTTCCTGTACAAATAGAAGTTATATTATGATGAAGTAAACAATATTTTACAATTTACGACTTTAAATAAGAAAAAAGCTGTCAACATTGTGTAGAGAGTTTTTTACTTCTTGATTATGTAATTTTATGTTGTTACAGGAGGCATAATTTTTAATGAGATTATAAAAATAGTTTTGGGTTAAGACTATCAGAGTATTATTATCTTTATTATTAAGACTGTCTTTTTCTTCATAATGGGTTTATTGATTTGATATTAAATCCATACATGTATGCTCTTACTGAATTGTATATTGATATGGTTTTAACAGCCCTTTAACACATTCCATATTATATAGACCATTTTGCAAGAGAGGATAAGGAGGAATCTGGGACTTCCCTATTTTTAATAAACACTTTGTATATGAAAATGAAGTTAATAACAGTAAATTTTGTATATACCACTAGGTTGGAATTAAAGTTGGAACAGAAAGTATATTAAGATAAACTGTTTTTATTAGCTTGAAAAAAGAAGCCAAATTTTAATGTCTTATAGTTTCATGTAGTATACCTTTTGATTCACCTCCAGTTAGTATCAGACATTACTTGTTACTTGATGTTTAAATATCTCTGAACTTGGCATTCATGTTTTAGAAAAGAAAACAATGTAAAAAAAGAGTTTACTTTAGATCTATGACCAAACATTCCTTGGTACCTGATAAGTGAAATAATCAGCATTATATTGATAGTTACAGAAAAAAAAATATGTGGGGTAGTTTCATGAAGTAAAAAAGTTTACAAAATCCATAAGCATCAAATCATTTTAGAAAATGACCACAATAAAACAATTGGGAATGAAAATGATACAAAGACGTTTCACATAAATTTTAGTCTTAAATTTAAGAAAAGATAAGGTACAAGACTATACACTTTTCCACATAACTGTAAAAAAAAGCTGTACAAAAATCTGTCACATGATAAGTGAGGACAGACTCTTGTACATGTAACGAATATGTGGGGACAATGTGTCACATTATAATTAAGTATAGATACTCTTGTACAGGTTACAAATACATGGAGACAACATGTTCAATGTATACTCAAATTAACAATCTTGGAACATGGCTGAAATACTATTTAATATAATCATTGCAGTTTTACCACTGGTGAGTTTAATTAACCCGAAACACAGACTCGGTATAAAATGTGCTAGCTACAGCACTATCTGTTATTCTTACCAAAAATATCAAAAGATTTATAGATTATGCAGAAATTAGCAAACTTGAAGGATCTACATATTTTATTCAACTTTCAACATATTTTATTCTCCAAAAACTTGCAATATAAATAAATTCCTTCTGTAAGGATGAGAACTGCCTTAAAATATTCTTAATAAGTGTCACAATGCATATCATAGGCAGGGGCAATAATATGCTCACATATGGTACATCCATTTGCACGGTAAATCATGCATTTTAAACCTGTTGTACTAGGCTGAAATAAGTAAAGTGTGGTTAGTATATCATCCAACATAACTGAAAGCTAATGTACATTTTTTGCAGAAGTTCTGCTTTTTCTTCTGGCTCCATTGGTGCATAAAAAAACTGCAAGTATTGATTAAATTTACCCATTCCCATAGCTCTTGCTGAATATTTGATGTGCTGAAGAAAAGCATTTGTTTGCTCACATATTTCAGTGTTAATTTTATGTAACAACATGAGACGTGATGACTTGTACACCAGTGGACACTTATGGGAAAAGCCATGAAATGTATCATGAAAAAAAACGAGTGTTTTTCCAAAACCTAGGTTCTCGATTCAAGCAGTACTCTTTAAGCTGGCAACAAAAATCGTAAAATATTTCTTCTGGGGCATTTTCCATATATGCGTATGCAGAAGAAGCTGGATCTTTTCTCCCTTCATGCCCTGGTATCATATGATACCCATAGCAATCCCCATAATTATGTGGGTCAAACCAGAGAAACAAGTATGTTGTACCATTCCTTCCCACTTCATTGTATTTTTTTATGGCATTTTTCTTCAGCTCTGGCAGGTTCATCATCATAAGTACTATTATGAGACGTTTTATCAATTGTGTATTTTTGAATTTCTCTTAACTGATTACCATGGGGAGTGAAGTAATATCATCTCCCAAATTTAGCAGGATTATAACTACCTGGTTTAGGATTAATTTGATCTGGTTCTTTACAGTTTGAAAAAATCTGTATAACTCTTGAAACCAGATGGTCCAAAAAATCTAAAGTTGCTAAACATATATCAGTATTCTTGACTGCAAATAATACATCTCTAATTTCAGGAGAAAACTTGGCAACTCTGTTTATAACATTTGTGTCTAAATTTGAATTTTTCCTAAGTAAGTTCGAAATAGATTGAAAGTCATCAACAAATCGATAGGGAATAATACTTGAAACGGAATGATGTGAAGATAATATCTTAAAAATAACTGCTAACTTTCTCAATACTCTGTTGCTACAGCCATTTTGTAGAAAAATATTCAACAGTGAGTGAAAATGTCTATCAACATGTTGTAATAGAATATCATTTCGTTTTTGTTCCTCTTCTAAAGGTATTTCCTTAGCACTGCCCAAGGTACCAAGCACTCTCTTAGAAAGGTAGAGTAAGTGATTTCTACTCTGAGCTTTATCCTTTGAATCATGGTCACCCTGGGCAAAGATAATGAAAGCCCTCTTATTCCTTCGATGACAAGGATCTATTGTTAAGTCAGTGGTTGGAGTCTCTATTGGTACAACTGTTGAATGTCGAATGTTGATGCCTATCTTAGTTCCATCAGCAGCTAAGAGTTTTGGATTAAATTTGCAAACGGAACATGGCTGTCTATAATCTAAATTGGACTTACTTATCCAGGACAAAAAGCATGCAATAAAAGTATTATTTGACATAAAAGAAGCAGAATTATGTCTGACACGTTTGTAGAAGTTATTCGTGATTTTACAGTAAGAGCCAAAAGAAATATATGAGTTTAGAACATGGTCCACAACGTCCCAGCCAATTTCATCGCCAGCTCCAGTATCCCTGGTTAGAAAGTGGATGGCCTCTCCCTCTCCTGGACCTACATCACAATCCCGAGTACCACTTAAACAACGGCGATACCAAATCTAAATATAAAATAAGATATATTACAATCCCGATTAACAATTAAACAATGGTGATAACAGATCTAAATATAAAATCACACACACACACACACACACACACGATGTATCATTTACCAATTACATAAAACATTATACAATGAACACAAATGTAAAAACAGATTCCTTATTGATAAAAAGTTTCGACTCTATAATCTTTTATACTGCTGGAAACACTAAGGCAAATACAATGTCTAGACCATTGTAAGTCTATCCATTAATATCATAAAATTAGATGTTCATGCATGTTGGGAAATTTATGAGTTTCCAAAGAACTGTTCTCCAACAACATTTGTGTTTGTAAAGCAATAGAAGAATTATTCTCCTACATCCCCCTAACTTAATGGATACGTCTTAGCTTAATAAAAGCGACTTATGCATGCAACCATACGCAACAAGATAATTTTCATTTGTCTGTATCAAATGGGTTTTTTTGCATATTTATTTTAACAATCTTTGCCAGAAAGACAGAGATATGAATAGATAGGACCAAATAAAAATGTCATGCTTTCTACTGAGGTGGGAACTTAGAAGATGAATTAGTTTGTCGTTAATGAATTGGAGCTCATTGAAAGAATAAAATAATAAATCAACACTTTATACCTTAAGTTTCACAGGTCCATGACGTGTATATACAGTGGCAATATGAGATACTGCAATTGTCTCTCCATTAGGAAAGGCATATCCTGCCTGAAATCAATGAAACAAAACTTTAAGTAATTCATTATTAATTGTAAAAAGCAATCAAGTATGATTGAATAAATGTATGAAGAAAAGCCAGTCAATGATCAAGGACCAAAAATTAAACCAAAATTCTTGTTGCAATGTGACACATATTTCCTGAAGATGCAGCATAACCAAAGCACATGTAATTTTATTTATTGTGTACAAGATGTGACATTAATTATTTAGTCTTGGTCCATCTGAACATGTACCGAATCTCATTAAAATATGCAGAAAAATAAAAAAATATTAAAAGGAACTTAATTTAAATGTTACTCAGTTTGGTAACTCCCTCGGAGAACATTATAAAGAGGGAGCAATAATAATATGGAATGTTCTATTACAGACCATTCTCACAATATCCAGCCCTAGTGTCCTTGGTATTATTGCCACCCATGATAGGAGTATATCGAGAATGAGGCTAAAGGTGTAAAGCCACTGCCTGATGGCAGCATATGGCGAATACACAGTCAATCACTACATGTTGCTTTCAAATATCTGAGTAATAATCATGACAAAGATCATCAATTTAGTTCACTGAGTTAAAGCTGCATAACTATGTTTGTTGACAAAGTGGTTCTATATATGGCAAGTGTTTTGCCCCAACCACAAGTCAATGTTTTGGTATAGGATACTGATACATTTTTTCAGAATGAGATTTCATTTAAATTATGGATATGCATTTAGTAATACACTATATAATTTTCCTTATTAATTAATATGCATATGACAACTTTGTATGACAGTCAAATCAATGAAAGTACATCCATCCTCGGTCCATAAAAATATTGGAAGTCACAAAGATGACGCCAGTTCTGTTTACCATATGCTTTCTTGAGGCAATAACTTTTTTCCAAGCAATGTATCCTTCCTTCATTACACACTAGTTGATAATGCACTAACTCTTCCCTACAGAACTGATAGAAAATCTCAGTTTCTCATTGTAAACACCATTGATTTTTCTCTAACAGTGTGTTCATGTTCCCACTCATAATAAGTCAAACAGCTGATGAAAGATGCACTAAGAAAATAATTTATGGTGACTATCTAAATAAAACTTTTACCAACATTAAATGGTAATTACAGGTAATTTTACTTCTGTAACACGAAAACACCATTAATTTTTCTCTAACAGTATGTTCATGTTCCCACTCATAATAAGTTAAACAGCTGATGAAAGATGCACTAAGAAAGTAATTTATGGTGACTATCTAATTAAAACCCTTACCAACATTAAATGGTAATTACAGGTAATTTTACTTCTGTTTGCCTACTTGTTTTAAAACATCAAGTTACTGGCCTTGTGGATGTGGACACGAGCATAATATCGAGCTACCTGAATGCATTTTTCCTTAGACCCTTATTTAATATTGGTTATTTTCATTCTGTTTTAAATACTTTCTCACAAAGTAAGTTTGGTTTGGCATTTTACAGCATAGCAACACATGTAGGTTATTGGGGCAGAGTGCCTTGCCAAGAACACACCACTGTTTCTGGGCTGATTCAATAATACCATTTGAACCTACACCATCATGGTCATGAGTTTGGCACTTAGCAACTACAGCCCCAAAACTTGGACCACGAAAAGGTAAAAGCCTAGCTAAGTAAGCTAGAGCCACCACTGATTTTAATTCACATACATGGGGCACACAGCTAGGCCTCATTTTCAGTCATTAATATAATGCAATAACCAGCACTACTCTGATTATCAGCAACTGTTAAAATATACATTACAAACCTACAGAATTATATATAATAGCTTAGGAGAAAAAGAAGACAAAAGGATAAACTACTAATTTAGGAGGGTTGGTTATAGAAATGAGCAGTTAAGCTGAACATAGCATTTACTTACAACACATTTCCACACGTCTGGAACATTCGGTGGAGGCAACTCATGGTATCCATCATCAGGGGCAGTGTGAAGGCATCCATCAATGTCGCGGCCAAAACTGGCATCACTAAAGGTATGCCTCAACTGTATGGCCTGCTGCAACAACAATGAACCATCTTGTAATGGGTTGTGTCTGCTGAGGGTTGGATACTCCCACAGGCCAGTCTCTTCATTAAATCGATGCCCCTGTTAAAAGGATACATCAAATATAGTCATTTTCTGAAAGGACTACCTGTGTCCTGATAAAGTGAAACAAGAGTAATTGGTATTAAGTTTGGCACATATTTGTATCCTCGTCACCAAAGGTAATATCCAACCAGTTAGACGTTTCTCAGTGGAAGAACCAAACATTATGATTCTGAATGTAAAGGTTAACATCAAACCATGTGACTATCAGCTATCTATAAGTATATCAAAAGTTAAATAATTTAGGCATTTACAGTAAATATTAATGTAATTCAGACTTCTTTTGAACCCAATATTCCAATATCAATTTCTGGGGACAATTTTCTATATAATTCTTCTGAGCTATTCATCAATTCAGATTTCATCTGAAAGAGTATGATCGGAGTATGAATATAAGTGTCTGGTTTAATGGAATTTCAAAGCGCATGGTACTAGAAAATTCCACTTTATAAAGAGTTTGAATATATATGAACGGATATCAGCTGTTGATGGTACCTTTATATCCTCAGGAACTGTAGCTGCTAATGCTGGTGGAATCACATCCTCTTCATCCTCATCACCACCAATATGTACAGAATCAATGGAATCAGCAGTTTGTGGCAGTAGATCCATCCATTTATCAGCATGGACTTTCAATTGATTGAAGTGAGGACAAAGGGTCTCAGCATTGTCAAGATGGAGAACTTTACGTTTTGAAGACGAATAAAGTGCATTACAAAAACCAGACTGACAAGATAGTCTACTGTCAGTGACATGAACAAAAGTACATGTTTTGTCATCATCAGAATACACGGAGAACTTCAAGGTTTTATTAGATAAAGTTGGCATCTGGCAAATAGGTTCATTAATTTGATCTTTGGCAGCTTTAAGTTTTTCAATTATCTTATTTTCTGACCTTCAAAAATTATTTAATAAAGAATGTATATGGTCACTGATCCATTCATTAAAAAGTCTCATATGGCAGCATTTCACATCAGTCAGATCGATCTCATCAAGCTTTTCTTGAGGTATACTTATTGTGGCCAACTGCATTAATATCCCATACATTCCACAGCTACAAGATAATTCAGTTCTGTTATCTAAATCTGTTTTGGTCAAATAAACATAGCAGTCTTCCTGAAACAGTCCAGTTGTCATACTAACTTCATTCATTGTAAAAATATTCACATTAGCTGCACTACGTCGCCAAATTATATGACCGTTTTCAATCATTGCATATCTGAATTTATCATAACAAGATCTTTCTTCAGCTATATTTGCTGAAGAAAACTGAGGGTCTACAGTGCGTATGTTTGCCATCAATTCTTCAATTGTCAAACGTCTAGTAGGTTCATTACGTCTGCTTTTGGATGCAGGGAGAACTATGTCACCATCAGGTGACTCAGGTAAACTTTCAAATGTGGAAGTAGAGCTGGATCTAAGGCAATGTTTTTATATTTGGAGCAAAGTGATTATCCATGTTACCCTCTCTAGAATTGTACAGCACCTGAGTCCTTAGTGATGCAGGTTTATACTTTTCTTTCATATCTAGAATTGATAGCCACTGGAAATAAGAAACTGTTTTGTGCTGCCATTTATGCCAATATGGAAACATGGAGATATATTGAAGCTGCTGATCCCATGAAACAGGATATTCAAGTGGAACAAAGACATCTGAGAATGTGACTTGTTGGCACGTACAGCCTTCAGTTCTGTGAGTTTCAAAGGCAGCCTGAAAGGCAGCCCCATCGAAACATTTACTGGCAGAAAAATAACTGAAATGTAGGAAAAGAAAATATTATTCTTTTATTACATGCAAGTTAAAACAACATTGTGATTAATATTTCTGGATGAAGATTTTATACAAAATGTAACACCCTGTCAAATGACTATACTGCTAAAACAATTGAAAATCTCAAGTACCATTTTGTCTCGTTAGTATTTTTGATAGATTGCAACCAGTAAGTCCAGACCGATTATGAGATCTCAATCAATTTTTTACCCTGCAAAAGTGATCATCAGTCAATTACTGATGTCACATTTCTACAATATCATGCGCATACTTGATGGGCAGCATGTAACAGTGATCATAAACACAACAATGATCTTCTTCCAGTAATTAGGATATAAAACTGGTATTTTAAAGATTCAAATTTGATTAAAAAAGACCAATAACTGTCAGCAATCGAGCTGCAAAGACACAATCATTCAAAGAATCAAGTTCACATACAATACAGTTTACCTAACGAATTGTATTGGTTTTTGTGAAAAGGCTACTAACAATGATGCTCACAGCTAGAGGAATGGTGAGCAATGATCGTATAAATATACCAATGCCACCTCAACATCACACCCCTATCCCATGATGAGGATGTGAAGAGCTTAACAGTACACAAGTTTTCTGAAAATAGTGCAAATAAAATGCCTGCAAAGAAGCATATCTTCTCATGACAAGCATAACATGTACCAAGTTTCAGGGCAATCCAATAAATACTTTGAGTAACTGCATTAACAAAATTTGGTCATACACTGTATCCAGCTGTAATCTAGAAATGTGCACAACCCTTACAAAAATCATGGGAGCACAAAAATTTGTACATGCAATTTTAGATGATTATCATCACATGTGCCAATTTTTATGATCCTTTCAAAAAGGCACTACAATCAGTAGCAGTGACAAGATTCTAACAATGCATTCTGCTGCACTACAATACATCAAACTAAAATTGCAAAAGCAAAGTGATTTGTTTATATGAACATTTTCAAAATGATGACCGTAACATACACAAAGTTACAAGGCAATCCAATGAAAAATGTGAGAAAAGCTGACTTAACAAAATCCTATCATACACTAAATTAATCTAAAAAGGAAATAGTTCTAACTGAAAGAGCAGCAGAGATTTGTCAACATATGCAACTTCAGATGATGATGAAAACATTTTCCAAGTTTTATGGCAATCCATTGAAATTTGAAAGGTCAGACAATTCATTAGATTATATCATGCACTGTCTTCAGCTTGAAGTCAATAACGGGCAATAATTCTAAAACTAAACTGTCGGAATCGTGATTTGATATGTGCATTGTTTGGTGATGAACACAATATTTTACTGAATTTCATTAAAATCCATAAAGAAGTTGGACTATTTGCACCTAAAAGATTGTATCATGTACTGCATTAATTTACAAAAGAAAACTGAACAGAAATTGCAGATGCACACTGATTCATTGATATATGTATCTTCTGGTGATGACTATAGGATTTACCAAGTTTCCAGTCCAATAAAAAACAAAAGGACTAGTTCATGGGTCGATTTAGTTGCTGGCTTGTCAGCCCAAGGCCTGTGGGTTCTGAGGAGGGTTAATTGAAATTTATGGCCACCGACTCAATTAAATTTTCCTGAGTCATTATTGTCATCTAACTGAGAGATCCATTTGATTTTTGCATGGCCAGTTTACTTTCACATCAGCTGGTCCCACCAGCCAATGAAAAAGTCCGTGTCAAATCAACTCATGCTAATTGTACTAAAAAGACTGTGAAATACAATAACAGAAAGGGCAATAAATATATTAAAAATTGCAGGAGCAAAGTGATTGGTCTATTGGTGCATATTCAGGTAATGACTAGTATATATAACATGTTGTATGGCAACTCATATAAATATGTGAGGGACTAATTGTCTTAACAAGTGTACTGAATGGAAGGACAGACATATATTAGAATTAGTATATGTGCATGGTTATAACACATGGAAACTGAAAGATGGATATAGAAAGATTGATGGAAAAGGCAACTGTGATTTCCTGCATTTCTTCTTAATACTTACTTTGCACTATGCTTGCTTTGTAGCTCTTTTTCTTCTCTATGTACATTCTCACCCCCATACACTCGAAATTGTTTTCTTTGAAAATGTTTGTTTGTAAATGATGAAGGAGATGATCTAATGAGTTTTTAATACTGTTGTTATTTGTGAACAGTATTTGGGAATACCTTTTTCCAGTGGAAGGTAATTTATTTGACTCTGTAATGAAACAAAAACACAGTATTAGCATACATGTTATGGTGTTTAACTTGCCCACTACAGATAATCAAATGTAGGTTATAGCATGCATCTACTTGCCAGCATGCACCAAAATCCATACCCTCTGTCAAAAGAACTAAAAGTCATGCATTTGTATGGGAAAATATGAACGAGTTTTTTCGGATGGAAATACTGCACGACCATGGGAGTGCAGTATAGCCAGCCAACAAAACGAGTGCATATTTTCCCATACAAATGCAGTAACCTTTTCATTATATTCTCATTTTCTTGTTCTACCTAAGGCTTAATTATATAAACAAAAATACACTACAAGAAACAAAGTAATAGAGTGTATGCCGTATTCCAAATTAAATACACAAGCGCAGATTCATCATTACACAACATTATTAATGTGCACATAACTCCGCCCAGATCAATTTGAACTTAGTCGTGTGCTAGACATAACCGTGATTATGGACTGGATTTATCTGTGCCAATTCTACATGAAGTACGTTGGATTTCAGCAGCGTGTTGACATCTGCAAGTGTGTTTCTGTTCTGTCATTGAATGTTTGAAATCATAATGTGAGAAAAATATAAAGTCTTTCAATTGCAATGATCGAAAAGACGCTATGGAATATAATGTTTATTTCATTTTGAGTGCAGTAAGGAGGATGTAATTGCACTTGGAATATACTCGAAATTACAGTACAATTTCGAAATGTGTAATCAAGCTTGAGAACCCATGACATGGGTCATGCAATTCAGATTAGCAGAACTAAGAAAGTACATTCTGAGGAAATTCAGGATGTAAAACTGTAAGAATAATTTTTGCCATTCTTATTACCAGCTAAAGAAGACAGTTTATGCCTTGTCACTTGCATGTTATTTGTAAGAACCCTGTCTGGTGTCCATAACTAGCCTAAGTCCGAAACACGTGAGTCTCACGTGAGTGGAATATCGTAAAATACTGCACGATTCTGACAATGTAAAGTTAATGGAGAAAAAAATGAGCATATAATAAGTGTATATTACTATGGAGTCAACACTACAAAGTATAAAATTAAATGCACTATTAAATATTAAACAAAATCTTTTGTTCACATTTCACATCAACAATGCATATTTTGTTCTCACTTCATGTTTGTTCAAAGTTAGGTTTTAAGATAGATGATTTTGTGGCTACTAAACACTTCAGTATTAACTATAAAGCAGGCAAGCTACAGGTATATTTGGTCAGATATTAGTAAGAAGAAAAGCCATTGATAACGCCCATACCTGGCTCTGGCAGCTTTTTGCGTTTCTCGGTTAACAAATTAAGATACTCTCCTTCGGCTGATTTGATATCATCCACTGAAAAAATGTTTTCCCAAAATAAATCCTCGTTTCTATGGCATTCCACTGTCTGTTTCAAAATATCCAAACCTTGAAAGAGAAAGATTTATAGGTAAAATGTGGTGCCTGCATTCTGGAGATCAACAAATCATGCAGACAATTACTGATCAGCTATACTGCATCAGAATGAAAAGTTAACAATGTTTATCAGATGCAATACAATTTTATGGTCTGTAAATTCTGGCAATATGACAATCTTAAAGGTAACATTACTGCAAGCCTAATGTGCTTTCATTAACCACACATATATACCAAGAAAATTAATAACCGTTCTCTGACAGTCTTATTTCAGTTTAATACTAGATGTTATACTACAAATTCAACTTTTAAAAAACTTTCCTATCAGTGGGATAAACAAAATATTTTATACTACACTGTTCTAACATAACTGAAAAAAACAATATGTGTTTTTATACTTTTTAAAAAATATTTCAGTTTATATTAAAAAATTTGACATAAGTTTTAGATAAACAAATAAAAATGTATTTGGTTTTGCAGCTTTTACACATTTCTACGATTTAGAACATTTGCCCTCTTTTGTTAATTTTAATATGGTGATTTAATCTATGTCTCTTTGAATATGAACACATTTCATTTAACAGATATCACTGGTATTTAGGAAGTTTCAATGAAAATACAATTTAAAAAAGTTTTGGCAAAATTACATGGCAGTTGTCTCTAATAGAAGACAAGACAATGACTAGTATGATTGTGTGTTCATAATCTTCCACTGTTCCTTAGGGATTACAAACTGGACGTCAATACTGAACATATACCTTGATATATTGATTATGAATATTATTATCCATCTTAATTAGATAAAGCATGGAACAGATCAAAAATCATTAATTATTATCCCCACACTTTAAAAGTGATTGGGAAATTGTGATGAAACTTCATACAAATTCATCAATATTGGAAAATAGGTTGCTCATGTGATAACAACCTGCAACTGGGTATGAAACTTGTGGCCCCTCCCCTGTAGTTCCTTCAAGGTGGTCATAGGTCAAATAAAGAGAAAATGCAATTACAAATAGATGTCTTAGAATAGAATTTGAGAAATACTTACAAACATAAGCACAATGTACTCCCCAGTTAACCGTTCAGAAAGTAGGAGCCAGTTTGAATGTCATAAAAACCATGAGCATTTGCTTTAGTGAGCCACAGATGTAGCTACAATGTTGTGATGATGTTATTACCTTTGCTTTCAAAGAATCCACTGAAAATGCCACTTTCAAAAAAGCGTCCCTGGTGAAATACAACACCATACACACAGCCTTCTGACAATCCTGATATTGCCATGTCCATCATACTCTTCTCCAAAAGGAACATGTAAGATCATGTTTCTGGTAAAGTTGTCCTTTGGAGAAGATGGCAAAAGGCTGACTGCCGAGTCACTGCTGCATGACATAATTGCATGTTACATCTGAGGTTGAATGTCCACTCTGTAAACACACAAAATAAAAAGATCATTTATAATTAAACCCAGTTTGTGGTAGTTTACACACATTGTACACAAATGTTTACTTTATCATTATCTATAGAAATATTCACACCACCAATATATTATTAGTTCTACATATCTACAGCTTATCCACCACTCTGACAAAACTATGACTGAAGATAAAAGGATCTTTCAAATGTTTCAATATATATATATATATATATATATATATATATATATATATATATATATTTATATATATTTATACAGAAACACACATACTGGTCTCGTTCTTACATAGCCCATCCCTTCTGCACCGGGAAAGTGGCTATATAAGATGGGTGGCCATTTCAAAGAAGGACTAAATTTTTTTGTGAGACGTGTAAGTAATGTACATAGTAAGGTAGTAAGAAAGTTATATATAACCTCAAAGCAGTTGATATCTTCATTTCAAAGTACCGTTACTTGTCTTAAGATCAGACTTATTTCAATTGAACAAACACCACAGTACTAGCTCTAATTCTCAACTTAAGCATGAAATGCAAGTGAGGTATATTTGTCATTGCATATTGCAAAAACATTCAAAAATGTCATTTAAATCTTGGTACATATACAATTCTCTTTCCATTTACTCCGTTTTCCCAATGCTGATGAATATTCTCCTTATCTGTTTTAAAACATTTTGTTGGAGTCTTTCGAACATAAAGTGATTTGGCCCCCGCACCCCTATGTTGTTGAGTCCAATTACTTTAATTTTTCTTTTAATGTAATAAGTATCCATTTCTGTGATGACATGTTAAAGTTTTGTAATGATTTTGTTTTCCTATGTTGCTAATGGTACAATACTGCAATTCATTATGAAGATACAACTTTTGTGGACGAAATGCCTTGTTTATAAAGGCAGTGATGCATTCCGGTCTTTGTCTGGTACTTGGTGTTGTTCAAGGTTAATTTCTTCCTGTGTGTTAATCCACAAAATCTACTTTTGGCCAATGAAGACTATTTTGTGATCTTGACAATTTACGCCCAATTGTAATCATCAAAGAGAAGAACTCGACAGCTGTGTGAAGCCCAAAACTCTATCACATAAATGTTGAGTCCATTTCCTGCAAACATCTGTGTTTATAGATAATGATATAATATTAACCTCAGTGGTACATGAACTTTAGCAAACACTTCTTTCAGTAACAAAAACCTGACATTGGGAAATAGACATCAGTACAGATAATCATATTACTTACTGTATGAATTAAATATTAGTTTCGGACACATATTAAAATAGAATGTGACCACTTGTGAAGGGAAAATCTTATATTTTTGCACAATTATAATTACCGCTGGTCGCATTTGAGGGGTGGACTTTCTTGAGGGATACTTTTGAATAGAAACTCATCAGTGCCATCGGATTCTGGCCATAAAAAGCGGGTGGTCACTCATCCATGAGCTGTTCAAGACGGGTACCACTGTATATAAGGGCTTCCAAAAGTTTTTGGAGACCTCAATTGTTTTAACAGGGCCAGGGATATATAAAAGCATGTAAAAGACAATATTACATGTCATAAATAATAAAAACTATTGATATATGTATTTCATGAACTAATGTGTGAAAATATATGTAGGTTCCATTATGGATGTGCTGTTGCATGGTTGCTACCACTATCTAATGAATTGGAAGTTTTGACTACAAACACTGCTTTAGCATCATTTTTTAAATCAACCACAGCTCCTTAAATGAACACATTTATTGTCACAACAAGATGTCATATTCTCTCAAGTTTTGGTTTTCACTATGTGTTTCTAGTGTTTCACCAGTCACATAATGTTTCTTATCCATTCTTAACTTTCAAATTGTTTAAAACCTCTGGAGATGTGAAGGACAGAACCTTGCATACCAATTCTAAGTTATTTTATATAAACATACAAGAATCTAACAATTATATTAACTTTGGAAACATTTTCTTGGTCACTGTATACATTGATGGCCATTTTATCATAGTAACAACTCATTTACCTCTCCACTTTGAACAATATTTGAAGGGTCTTTTGCGAAGATGCAACAGAAGCAACAAAACTATTTCATCCTTACCAGGCAAGAAACCATAATCTAATGAAACCACTGTATGTATCAGAACTGTTATGGAGGACAATCTGCAAATATAGTCATATGGAAATTGATAACCAATGCACATTTAGAGAACTACCTTTGTTTTGCTGCATTGTTGCTGTGTATATACCAAGATCTGGACGGTCTGATATGACAAACACCTGCAAGAAAATAATATCCTTCATAAAATGCAGAGTGGAGTTGGAAGTTTACATGTAGTGATTTAACCGAACTAATTATAAAAAACCAAAGACAGCTGGCCACATGCATATGACACTGTATATGGGTTTGTTTGTTTTTTTTTAACATAGCGTTTACAATATTTTAGTCATATCGCTACAATGTCTGACACCAGGCGAACCAGTTCTAACACTAACCTCTTAATGCTGTGCGCCAAGCGAGGCAGCTCTTAGTACCATTTTTATAAGTCTTTTGTATGACTCGACCGAGGTTCAAACCCGTGACTTCCTGCATCCAAGGTGGATGCTTTAACCACTAGGCTGTTGACACTGTATATATATATATATATATATATATATATATATATATATATATAGAGAGAGAGAGAGAGAGAGAGAGAGAGAGAGAGAGAGAGTATTCAACATAACACTCCTACATGCCTTAATAAGCCAACCTAATTTGGCCTAAAAGATTTTTTAAAAATTAACCAGTTTCATATCCCCACTTGTGCTATGGAAGCTGATGCTAAATTCAACTCAACAAGATGAAGAAGATGCAACAAACATATTAACTCTTGTCTTTGATATAAATATGACATTTAAAATGATATGTCTCATTATTTCCTAGGTACGCTGAGTGGTTGTCAGAGTTCTGTGTATAAATCAAATGAAATAATGTATGACTATTTCTCTTGGATTGCCAATTTAAATAAGGAAATGTTATCAAAGCAACTCATTGATTTTTGTGCAAAAATTGGTTTACCTTCTTTTACTGTGAATGTGATTACTATCACTGGAAAAGATCATAAAACAGGGCTATATAGTAACATTTTCATATACTGGTCTGAGTAGGTTATTCCTTTTCTTAGATTTATGTAGAGTTTACCTTTATACCATATTATATACTGCTTATGTTCAGTAAAGCTTATAAAATAAACTATGAAGCTGGAGTCTTGTTTAATTCATTAATTTAATTTGATATGTCATACAACTACCAGAGTTAATTACTGAAAAAGTGCATTTATTAGGAGACAATATTGAGCTTTCCATCCATGAGATTCACTCAATATTCATTCAAACATTCATATCTCTACCAGAGGTGGAATAGTGTGGTCTTGTAAACGTTTTAACAACAATGGCTTGCAAATATCGAAATAAGGGTAATCAGTGGCAAAATGAGTATATTACGTATATCATGTATGCGGCAGCTCTACGAATAGTTTTACGTACATTATACACACGGCGGCAGTGCTTCTTTCCAGATGCGGTAAACAACAGCCGTGCGATGTTTTAAAGGATGATTCAAATTGTTAATATATATTACGTTTTTTTATATACGTTTTAAACTAGAACAACAGAATCCATGATCAAAGACTTACTTACTAGAATTCTTAAACATTTCCTCTTGCAAACGGCTATGAATAGAATCTCATTTTTGTTCTTTAATAGACCATCCATTTTGGGTGGGGGAGGTACGGATGCAATGATAATTTATAACTGACAACTGTTTAGTACGTCTACACTAAACAAATTGGTGTAATGTGTTCAAAAAATTGAAATACAAACCTGTTTATTGCTATCACTGCGTAACTTCGGATAATGTGCACTTCCGGAAGTACTGGGCAAGTCAGTGTTCATTCTTGATGGTAGATTTTCATCTTTTGACGCCATATTTACTGCAGCGGAGTCTGGTTTTGTGGATGAGGTCATGACCACGTGACACTTTTTGGAAGAAATTACGCGATTGGTTCCAACGATTTCGCACGTTCATAGTCTGATAGTATGTTTCATTTATTTGGTTTAAAAGAGCTGCAGAAGAGAACTTAACGAGTTTAGCGAGAACAAAGCATTTACTCTTCTATAAATCCTGTAACAGTTTTCGAAACACCAGAACAACTTGTACATGCTGATGTTTACCAGCATTCTGATAAGCAGATAGCTCTTGATTATTAATATATTGAGGATTTCAAATAGGTAATGATTTAATATTGAATTTTTGAAACGAGTTGAATGATTTAATATTAAATCATTACCCGTCTGATATTCTGTTTATCGCTTAGTTTTTACTTCAGTGGAAATGGGAGTGAAAGAAGAAGAAATAATTTCATTCATTTTGGCTCTAACGTTGCACCTTTCTTTTGTTGCGCGTAAATAATAACTGCTGGAATTTTTTGCTTTGTCCTATAACTATTAGACCTTATTTGTTTAATTTTTGCAAATTATAATTCAAAGAGCAACTATCCTTCCGAATATATAGAATATTTGACAAAAACAAAATAATTTTTCAACAAAGAATGTATATGCAAATTCATATTAATATCACACAGAGAAATATTCAACAGCGAGAGTGTGTCACAATCATTTTCACTTTTAAGCATTCACATTGTTGGATATGTGAAGGGATGATTATGGATGCAGATATTCCAGATTTACAGTATTGTATTTGTGTCCACATATTGGCATTATTGGGTTTGGAACAGTAGAGTATTGTAGGCAGACAAATTCGGAATTGCATCACATAATAAGAGCAATTTTACGGCATAAACATGTTGTGGTTGGCTAACATTCATACAGTTTTGAGGCCTGTTTATGTCCACATTCTTCTGTGAACAGAGATGAGTTTATTTACTCCTATAGTTAACATTTAAACCGCTCTTGTATATAGGGTGGACTCCATGTTAAAGGTATGCCCAACCCCACGCTATCAATTGACCAATTCTCGTAGTTTTATTTGTTGTTGTTGTTCTTATTATGGGTTTAACGCCATTTTTCAGTGCATGATAATCTATACATGGCGTAACGAGCCCATGTGGGGGTAAATGGGCCATTTTCAGACATTTTTTCCACATTCCCTTTCGGCAGTCGATTCGAGAAAAAGGCCGCCAAAATGTTAGTAGTAATAGTAAAACAAAATGCTCCTCTGGGCGGAGTAATGACATTTTCGCACGATCGCAGCCAATCAGTAAAGAGAATACTGCGCAAGAATTTCATGGGCTTATTTGGACCAATCAGAATCACATATATTGATATGTTAACATGATATAATTTCAAAATTATTAAATTCCACAACATTATAGGTAAAGTATAAAGACTGTGTGATAAATGGACAATGTAATAGGTAGTAGAGTTTATGTGTAATACGTTTATGTCAGCAGAGAAGAAGAGACTAAGTTATAGTGAACAGGTTCTGAAATCTATCTACATAATTAGATAACAGTTACAACATAAAAAGTATAACTCGTCGAAAACAATACAAAATACATACAGAGTGTGAAACATCTTAGTCCAACGCACCCTTGAGTTGCATGTACACCAGGTAGTAGAAAACCTTGTCAAATACTTCAAGTGGTAACACCTAGGTAGGGACACGCTGTCTTATCGTGTCTGTTACATTTTGCTTTTCTTATTTTGTTTGATATAAAGATTACAAGACATGCTTATTGCGCAGTTGTGAACAATTTCGGATAAATTCATATTAGTGACATAACCATTTCTTATGATAGTTCTGCTATTGTACTGATAAATGATTACAACATTTTCATGTTGTTCGAATAATATGGTTACCAGTGTCTGTGAGATCAAAGAAAATATAAGAAGTACTAAGTAACTAAAAACTTCGAAACTTAAGTCCAAGAACAGTAATTAGAGAATCATTGTGGAGAAGCTGTTCAGTTAATTATATATGAAAACAAATTGATAATACCACTTTATTTCCAGATATTTATTGATCAATACAGGTTGTATTGTTTTGTTGTTTATCAAGATTTTACATTTCCAGTTTGGCTAGGAAAAGTATTTGAAGTGATAGAAGGTGCTAACCAGAAACATAAAATAGACACTATTTATTCACTTAACGATACAATTACTTTTATACAATGGATAAGTTCTTCTAACAAAAAGTACATAATTGGAATTGATTTATTTTATGATTATACCACATGAGAAAGAATTGATGTTGTACATGCTAATACGACTTTCAATTATATAATGATTGATTCACCGAAAAAAATTGTAAAGGAAGTCGGGATCATGTTCATAAAAATGTACAGAAATTGATCCGGAAAATTATTTCAATTTACCAATATCAAAATAATGATTACAGTGAAAGTATTGATACATTTTGTCTTTCTTTATTCTTTTCTTTTCATAAGGATATAAAATGCAACAACGATTTACAGAAACAGCGAAGCTACTTAATTACAGAGTACCAAACGTACACTAAAATTAGTAAGATTAGTGTTAAAAGGTTGTGTAAAGATCACCTTTTGTTTATGGATCGATCTAAAAAGTACGCTTAGCAATCAACCGCATAGAACAAGACATCATCTATTTAGTGTTAAAAAGGAATACTCATGCAGCCAAACAAATAAAAAGCAAACATATAGATGCACACAGAATGCATATGTCTTTTGTGTCCACTGCTTCGATAAATGTTGAGAAAACTAATAAAATGTATGTTGGATCAAAACTTACAATACTAGCTGAGAGGAACCTATTACGATCTTTGAAAATTGTATCATATATAATAAGAATAGCGCAGTGGATCAAGAAGGTTGTGTTACATAAAGTTTAGAAATAAAAAGACAAAATAAAACAGCACAAGTCAACAATAAATTAAATCACTTGCAAAAATATAAGGAGAAGGTTACAAACCAAGCTATGTCCTTATATAACAATTATGATGTATATGCAACGTTAAAGGATAAAATTGCAAACTTAATATTCATATATCTATATTTCTAAACTTCTTAAAGGTAGTTATATTATAAAGCACTGTTGTAAGATATACTGGAAGAAGTCAGGGCGAATACAGTTAATCAATGCAATGTTGTAAGATATACTGGACAAGTCAGGTCGAATAAAATTAATCAATACAATGTTGTAAGATATACTGGAAGAAGTCAGGGCGAAATAAAATTAGCCGATACAATGTTGTAAGATATACTGGTCAAGTCAGGGCGAATAAAATTAATCAATACAATGTTGTAAGATATACTGGACAAGTCAGAGCGAAATAAAATTAATCGATACAATGTTGGCTGGTTGTGGGTGATTGGAAGTTATCTGCCAATTTTGAGCAAATCAAATACGGTGAACAAAACATAACATAATGCACTACCAATTATATTTAGGCACAATATATGTATGACTTACGAACATCTCTGAAATGATAGAACACGATAAACATTATAAAATAAACAAATACAATTATCTTGATTGCATTGCGAGAAATGACAAGGCAGATGTCTCTTTTACGGCCGCAAAGAGAGAATAACACATTTTAGATATGTAGAACTTCTTTATAACACTTAATAAGTAAACGCACCATGTATCTGAAAGAATCTCATAAAGTATGTTGTGTTTCAAACTATGACAATATAAAGTTCTCATCCGATTTGATTGAAAAGGAATATGACAATTTTTTTTTAAAAAATGTTATCTTTGCAGCATTTATTTAAATTTAGACCTACAATAACAAATATGACTTTTAGGGATAGTGTGATTGTAACAGATTTTAATGATAAATTAGATAAAGGGCTAGAAGTACTTGTTAGAGTATTACAACGATCTAATACTTCGTTTCTGAAAATTGATTGTGACAATAATGAAAATGGAAAAACGAGAAATCAAACCATCTAACCAAGGTAGCTTTCATAAGTATACATTACGAAATATATGTGTGAGTCAAAAATAAAATTGTCATAAAAGATCTTCGTGAAATTATTAGATCCACAGTTGTCGCTTACCCCAAAGACAAAAAGTATATGGAAAAAGTGATAGAGGAAGATTAATATAGTATTTGCAGCAATAAAGAAAAGAAAAGTTGAAAAATTAAAAGAAAATAAAAAATAAACTTCTTTATGAGACTGGAATATTATCTGATCACAAATTTGTACAATAACTATATGGAAGTATGTTCATCTTATGTAATTAGTATTTTGTTATCATCCTAACAATGTAATAGACTTTTATTTACTGCAAAGTTGTATACCTCGTGATGGTAGGACCCAATTTAATTAATCCCTTGCAGATTATACTTTGGGTTAAATAGACAATCCTTTAACTATTCTAATTTAATATTCTTTTTCGTTACTGATTATTTCATACCATTGCATAGGGCCATTTGATCGTTGTAACTTCTTAGGCACATAACTTAATTCACCAACAACAATATTACCTCTTTCAACTCATCGTTTTCAAAATTCCCTGTACCTTCTTATTAATCTGAGGAACACAAACATAACATATTTTTATATTTGCATATGGCATAAAACTGAGTATTTTGCTCCATATCATTCTACAAATCATGTTTCTACATACTACATAATAACTCACTATCTTTTATAATTTTATCACGATATTGGTCTTTGAGACTACTGTAATAGATGTCGTTCATACGTTACTTGCTTAAATCTATTAAATAGTTAGTGTTTTCTTCATCAATAAGGACATTGACTTATCGTATCCATCATTACATCCAATACTACTGCCTTTATAATAGTGTTTTCTTCATCAATAAGAACATTGTCTTATCGTATCCATCATTACATCCAATACTACTGCCTTTATAATAGTGTTTTCTTCATCAATAAGGACATTGACTTATCGTATCCATCATTACGTCCAATACTGCTGCCTTTATAATAGTGTTTTCTTCATCAATAAGGACATTGTCTTATCGTATCCATCATTACATCCAATACTACTGCCTTTATAATAGTGTTTTCTTCATCAATAAGGACATTGACTTATCGTATCCATCATTATATCTAATACTACTGCCTTTATAATAGTGTTTTCTTCATCAGTAAGGACATTGACTTATCGTATCCATCATTACATCCAATACTACTGCCTTTATAATAGTGTTTTCTTCATCAATAAGGACATTGACTTATCGTATCTATCATTACATTCAATACTACTGCCTTTATAATAGTGTTTTCTTCATCAATAAGGACATTGACTTATCGTATCCATCATTACATCTAATACTACTGCCTTTATAATAGTGTTTTCTTCATCAATAAGGACATTGACTTATCGTATCCATCATTACATCCAATACTACTGCCTTTATAGCATATTAATTTAGCATTAGGCCTACTCGAATTCCAGATTCATTCATCAGATATATATTATAATTTGCTATGTAGTCTTATATCTGCCTAACCGGTTTTCCAATCTGCGTCAATGTACACTAGACAAATGTACTGGATCTATTATTCTTGCGTACATTTCTGATTTCTTCAAAATATATGAGTATCATTATCATAGTCATGAATATTTTCAAGGGAATTTGAAATGTTTCATGATATTTTAACATATAGATAATCAGCTCTGTAAATTTCCAATCCACTAATGTTTAAACAAATGTTTCTATTTGTGGTACTTCAGTCCCATCAAATCTTTTCAACGCTATTTTAGTTCCATTCCCGTCGCATTGACACATTGGTTGCAATAGAATGTTGTACTGCTTCGTGAATCTTTCATCTTAATAGATTCATCTTTTCAGATCTAACTGTCACACCTACTATGGTGTTACATAGGCATCAGTTGTAATACGTCCATATATATCATGGCCGTTTGAGACACATTAGAGTTACTAACATTAATTGATAGCATATGCAGTGATCTGTGATACGTATAATTGCATCCATCAATAAAGAAATCAATGCATCTGTTCATTTCCTGGTTTATGTTTTGGTAAAGTATTTCTCTTTAGAGATCTGTTAAATCTTTCTATAAAGTATGTGTGTTTGTCTCATTAAATGACTAAGGATTCAATATATTCTACCTCCAATACCCAATGCCCTTTTATTTATCAAATTCGTTCCTTTGATTAAACTGTATATGTTCTGGATTTTCGCTCATTAAAAAATATCTCTAAAAACATCTTTTATGTCATTTCCCTTTTTGCTTTCATTTCATTATCCCGGAAGTATTCCTGCCATTTGCCATCCAAGGTAATAGCATAGACCTGCTGTATGGAAATCTTTTAATGCCTATTTGTGTAATGTACATGTGGAACTAAATGTGCATGTCGAATTGAAGTGTATGTTTCGTGCATGTCGAATTGAAGTGTATGTTTCGTGGCGTTTAAAGAAAGGCATCAACCACAATATCTGAAAGAAACATTTGATTACTTTTACGTTTAGCTGGTGTAAAAATATTATCTCGGAGACCCGATTGAAAAACATGAATTCATCCATATTAGTTCTCTCTAAATCCCAAACTAGGAAAAAGATTATTCTATGCTTTAAATAAGCATGGGAATTCCAATTAAGTTTCAATGAGAATAGCGATACATTTTCTGTCTTTATTAGTGAGAGACAAATATTCACAATTTTGAAATATTAATCAGACTTTAATTTCATATTTAATACAAATATATAGTTTCTGACTCTTTTTCATCTGAGCTCATATTAAAGCTTCATGACCTTTTGACTTTTGCCAGATACATCTTTAATGACCAGACGAACAATTGAATTTTCCGGCAACACAGTTGTAATTTTCACAGAAAGTTTAATGTTTTAAATCTTTATTAAAATCAGTGATATATGAGACTAAATTGTTCAATATTCGTGTGGCATTTTACTAGAAAACGATGCCATCGTCTAAATATTAACTGTCATATATTAGATATTTATTTCATGTATCTATCCCATTTAATTAATGTAGATTAATTTTACTTTCCGCTCTTAATGACCTTTGACATTTGAAGTTTGACTCCTACACTTGTTTAAAATAACGAGGATTTTGTTTTGAGTGTTGTTCTATTGCCTTTTGCTCCTATTCGTATGTCTTAGATTATGCCATAATCCCATGCATCGCTGATTTGAGAATCTACGTAAGAAGATATAAATCGTGTGGTGAGATTCGACCATACAATTTTATAATGTTAAAATTCTTAATTGGACACATTACCATTAGGCCAAGATATAAATCATATGGTGGGATTCTACCATACAATTTTATACTGTTAAAATTCTTAATTGGACACATTACCATTAGGCCAAGGAGACTAACTAATAAATGTTTTAGAGAATTTAAGCTTTAAAAAGGTATATTAATTTTGATAAATAACGTAATTTATTTTTTATGAAATCTTTATTATATCCATAGTTTATATAGTTTTGTTTAAATACAAAAGTACGTTTTAGTTAGGTAAATTATTCCTAGTATATAAAATAATGTATATTTACGAATTCATAATATAACCATGCGTTGAAAAAGTTTATTTTTTTAAAATACAAATTAAGTTTTAATTAGATCTATTAATTCCTTTAATTAAAATAATGTATTTTTATGGCTTCATAATATCACCCTACATTTTTATAGTTTAGTTATCTAAGCTACAAAGTTTCGTATACAAAACTCTAACATTATACGCTATATAAATAGTGTATATAGACCCAAACTTCTAATATCATATACTATATTTATATAAATATCGAATTTTGACACAGATAATGCATGCTTGGAATCTTGATTCGTGTAATGTTGCACACAAAATAATACGTGTATTTTGCTGAAATCTATGAACTCGTCAGTTTATCAATCACAGATTGTTAAGAATTACTTCAAACGATAAACAAATTTCAAATTTTCTCTGCTTACAAATAATTTTAAATGTCTTTCACAGAAATCACACCTACTCCTAGTTACGGCATAAAATTGTGTGCACGAAATGTCTTCATTTCGTTGCTGTTCATACATCTTCATTTATCCGTACGGAGTTTAATATACATAATGTCTTTATTTATTTGCTATTGACACTTCCTTATTTGCCTTTATTAAGTTCTATATACGTAATGTCTTATTTATCTAAAGTTTTATATTTTATTTCTTTTGAAAATGTTACAAAATCAAAGGCATAAATGATGGGTTATAGGTATTCATAATTACCGTTCATAGTTACACACGTCTATATTGTTCTGGATTATGGCTTACAACACTATTAACAAACTGACCGTTAATTTAAAGAATGGCGGGTGCTATCTCGACTGCTTAGAGGGATAACAAGCAAATAGACTTAATAAATTCTAATTTTACAAGGTAACCTATAATATCAGAGTAGGTGGCAAATGCTCTGTTTTTTATTTACTCTTTATTAATGAGTTAAAACTTTAGGAGTATCTGAATAAAACAGCTATTGGCGGCTCGCTTCGCTTACACTATGCATTAATTTGTGTAGTAATTTTTATAACATCTTCTATTATTGTTTATTCCGTTTATTAAAAAAAAAATCTGTTTTACTATTCTAAGACGCATGCAGACAAAATGCTATTTTTTCGTGTGATTATTGTTTTTTGAAAACATAATTAAATACCTACTTGTGGAATTGTTCCCATTGTTATCATTTTATTTTTGTCTCGCGGAGCTGGTAAATAGTTGGGTTTTGAAATATGAAATAAAATGTTTTGTAGTATTTTTACCTACAGCAGTATTAAATGCTTGCCTCTCTAGAGGACTATCTGATCAGCCTTTTCGAACAAAACACCTAATTTTGGACTGGTTGATTTTTTCATTGATACATTGATGTACAAAATAATTATATTTTGTGAGGCATGTTTCAATTGTGATCGCAACGTATTCATAGCTTGACAGTTTGTTGAACATGGACCCTGTTTATGCTGCGCTAACTATGATAAACAGATCAACGAATTTGTACTGAAAATACTTGTTTGGGCTCGATGTTCTTGCATGATATTCGGCAAGTGCTTCAGTCACATATAATACAATTCATCAATGCTAATATTTTGCAGTACTAATTAAGTACATTGCTGATACAAGTACTAATAGATTAAACCATGTTTAAAATTATATCTCTTAAAATTAAAAACCAAATTACCAACAAGACATGTGACAATATATAAACTACAGCAATCTATACCTCGTGTATGTATTTGCTAAGCGGGGTATGTTCAAATTATGCAATCCAATCAGGAATGTCCTCTTCTTACTTGATAGTCCGTGCTCATCAGAATAGAAATTCATCTAAAACAAGAAATAAATGACAAGAATGCACGTTTGACTTTCCAAACTTTAAAACCTTTTAACAGAACTCACCATCAATCCTATAAAACAACAAATATATATCTGAAAAATAATCAATGACATTAATGGAAGAAAAGCTTTTTTTTAATTTGGACGTTTCAGAAATTGAATATTTAAACCACAAATCATTTAGCTCAAAATACAGCTAGGAAATAAAACAAAATATTACATTATTATTACTTTATTTTATTATTATTGGTCTTTTGTCATAATAGTCTACAAATTAACAAAATCTACTTCCTCCCAATATAGAACAAGTTTGTTAGTTGGAAATAAGACCATCCCACATTTAAATCCAACAAAATTGAAGGACTCGTTAATGAATCCAAAATATTGTCATTTTTCTTTATAATTGTTCTTAATTTGATTCTCTCGATTATCATACAAATTTGTATAATCGGAGTTTATCCTATCGGCATCTCTTGATTCACATTTTGGATATAATACAAAGGAATAAATGGAAACATTTCTTTTATGCCGACTTCTCCAGATAATTATTGAGACAAGTCGACATAACCTCCAATTTAGCCAAAATATTTTTCTTGACAATTTCACAAGTGGACGTCAATTACGTAAATATCGAAGCGCACTGAACATTAAGTTTATCCTTCTAGCACGTCTACATATTTATTTGCTCGTATTGTTATTGGCGTGTCTCTCGCAAAATTTAGTGACTGATACTAATCTACGAACAAGACTTTTTCAAACCTACCTCCATGAATACGTTGTCGTCAGAGTGGTTGTATTTAACAAGTGCATCCACTACAATCGTCCCATCCCTCGTTCATCTGGCCTGTTGTTCTACAGCATATATCGCACCTGTATCGCCTTATTTCACTGTTTGATACACATTGGGTGCGGTGACAAGACTGAAACAGCATAGAACCTGCATAAGTACTACAGTCAAAACTGTGTAAAACGATTACCAGGGAACCATAACAAAACTGTGTAAAATGATTACCAGGGAACCATCACAAAACTGTGTAAAATGATTACAGGGGAACCATCATAAAAATGAGTAAAACGATTACCAGGGAACCATCACAAGATTGTAAAATGGTTACCAGGGAACCTTCACAAAATTTTGTAAAACTATTACCAGGAAACCATCACAAAACTATGTAAAACGATTATGCAGGGAACTAATACAAAACCGTAAAACAAATTACGCGGGGAACCAATACATAACTGGAACAAATTACGCGGGAACCATCACAAACAGTTGTTATAAATGGGTGCTAAATGTGCAAGTAAATATCGTATCTACTGACTTCTATAGAACGGAACCAATGGAACTTGCCCTCGAAACACAGATGATTCTTATATACAGGAGGTCACCATACAGATTTATTAAGCATGAAAGTTTTTACTTTGTGATGAAATGTGCACAGACAAACAAGACGTGAAATAATAAGTTCCAAATTATTTGCTTATTGTAAAAAGAATTTAGGTGCTAATTTTTAGGGTAATACTGTAGACTATTTGTAAACATGTAATGTAGATGTCGCTTTAATCCGTATTTTGCTGCAACATCTTTCCAAAATGTTCTGTACAAAAAAAACCGGTAATATGATAGAAGATAGCATGTGATAAAGTTGTTTTAAATGACTATTGTCATCTTCTCAAAGTTCTACACTGACGAAACATAATCTAACGTCACTAATCAGGCAAAACCTTCGACATTTTAACCACTTTACAGAGACCCCAACCCCGTCAACCAACCCCAATGTCTGCGTGGTTTTAAATAAATTATTACAAGCTTTACAAACTTCACCTCTGCATTAACTTTTGTCATCCATCAGGATATCAGGTACAGAGGAATTTCATTCAAATATACTTCTTTTATTTTGAGCATATATTCAATCTGCGGCAATCATCAAATTGTTTTCGTGACATTAATTAAATAACAATTTTAATTTTTGTTTTCAATTGTGTTTAGGAGAATAACTGTGTGAAATTTATTTGAATCCACGAACAAGTACCTAAACCCACGACAATCAGCAGTAGGAAACGAAACAAAAGCATATGTATCTTCAAACAGGTAAAACAGATATTTTGTTTGTATAATGTTATTGAAAAACAAAAACTAATCGCATCTGATTTGATTCAGCTGCAAGGTAAACTTTATATTAACCTATAATACATGAAGTATATATAAAGTATAGATTCCGGAAATGGAAATACTTCCAATTATTATCAGCTTTGTTTCAGTAATCTGATGAAGACGTTGGTTTAGTTTCTGTATAGAAGGGACCATTTTCAACACAAGACCGTTGGTGTCCTAAAGAATTGTTCAACTTTCAGATTTATTTAAACTGACATGCAAAAGGCAACACAGTGCCGGATTAAGGTAGTGCGGGACCATTAGCATATGTTATAAAGGGGCCCTAAATAAAAAAAAACAAACAAACAAACACATAAATATTACAACATAAATTTTTAACTTGCATAGTACAGTAACTGTATTTTTAATTTGCTATACAGCCAGATAATACGACATATATGTCGGACATTTCAGTAATAGTATTATTTAAATGTAGGTAATTGATAGCTTGAAAGCATTTAGCGCGGGACCCTTGAAAGTGCGGGACCCGTGGCATATGCTGCGTTTGCTACCAGGATAATCCGTCACTGCTACAACATGCACATTTCCCCTGATCAACACGTGAATATATATGAAGAATTGTTGAATATAACGGTGACAACCAACAAAAGGCAACTATAACCAAATTTAATCTGTTTGCATGTATTGCTGACGAGATCGAAAGCCAAAAATGTTGACATACATAAATGACCCAAAGAGACTTGATTTCGTTTTTAAGACTACGGCTGTCTTTCTAAATAGAAATAAATCGAATACCAACATGGTATGTGTCTTGAACTTATGTTTTTCAAAGTTTTCGTCCCAGATTAAATCTTTGCAAGACTGGTGGTATGAACCAACCTGATAAATAACGTCAGTTGTATCCTATAGCTATTTTTAAGTTAGCTGAGAATCACCTGCAAAAATGTAATAAAGCAACACATTACATATTGTATGACAATACAACGAAACTGCACACATTAATTGCAGTCTTACCTGAGAAAGACAAAACCCAGAAATACCAGTAGTGAATTATTCTTCAATATGTTGTACAGTAACAGGCTAAAGTAGATGGAATTCAAAGTCGATACTTCTGACAAATTGTCCATTAAGCATATTAGAATACCATACATTCAAGAATGTGCATACGTGCATTATAGACCTGAAACCACATATTTCGTGTCTGGCTAAAAATAACTAAAGGTGAAGAACACAATCGAGTGCCTGCGTAATTTATATATTTCAAACGAAAGATTTTATAATAAAGTTTTCAGATCAAATTTGTGAATGTGTTCCTTTATGCTCTTTGACCATATTATTTCCGAATAAGCCTGCCACCCTGCACCCACGCTGGAAAGAGTAAAACCGAAAACAATAACTTAACTAATGCTTGATTTAAGATTAAATGAAAGCTCAGATTATACCATCTTTTGTGCAAATTCAGAAATAATGTATGAAACATCTGCAATTTTTCTATATATATTTAGAAAAATTAAAAATATTGGCCTCAAAAACGGAGTTTTCATGAGAAAGCCCACTATGTTCAGCTTCGTTATTGAATCTGTTTCCATCCAATATGATATTGTTTTTCAAAGGAAACCAGGAACCATATATGCTACACAAGCTTAAAAAACAATGAAACAATAAACGAACGGATCGGCAAAGCAGCTATGAATATATATATATATATATATATATATATATATATATATATATATATATATATATATATATATACTGTTATGTATACCTATATATTTGTAACTCCGGATACATGATTTTATCTCATTTTTTTAATTTTTATTCATGGATGTAAATTGTAGTAATATCCCATTATCTTCAGTTATATTTTGTTTGCATGACTAGGGACTGTTTTAGAAATATTAAGAGCGTAACATTTCATAGGATCCATAAATATATGTTTACGTATGTGTTGCCAATTACAAAAATATTGTCAACAATAAGTCTTGTCGATAACATTTTCTCATTGGTCGGTGGGGTGTAGACGTTTGTAGAAGAATTAGGTAATTTCACCTTGGTTGGGCTAGGTCACATGAATAGGTATATCGAAATAAATTGAGTAGTATAATCTGTCACGTGGGAGTATGTTGTGTGTGTGTGTGTGTGTGTGTGTGTGTGTGTGTGTGTGTGTGTGTGATTTGGATTTCTAACGTAGCTTAACAAAGTTTCAATCATATCGCTACGGTGTCTATTAATGTGGCAGTTTATAGTGATGTCTAGCACTGGGGCATAATGCCGCAGACATGTAGCATCATGTCCCACCCAGTTACGTTATCCTGACACCAGGTCGACAAGACCTAACACTAACCCATTAATGCTTAGCGCCAAGCGAGGCAGCTGTTAATACCATTAGCAGCAGAGAGGGTGGACCCTACAATTTTGATTTCAGGCATGTATTTTTGTCTGTATTATATAAGATACCTTGACTCTTATAAGCCCCTTGTAAGCTTACAACCTTAAATGTGTATACAACACAAACAGAAAACTAACCCTGGGTCCACCCTCTCTGCTGCTGTGCATTTATCGTTGACTCGCCGATACATAAATAAGATACAAGGAGTTTTCTACAATTAAACAAATGAACATATTATAATGAACAACTGTGTGTGGTTGTTAAAGACTTCTACAGTCTGCAATAAACGATGTCGCGGAGAATACTGCGCTCAGCATAATCGGCTCGTGAAAAAATCTCCAGGATTGCAAATCTGTATCAAATGTGGATTGGCATCTCGTGCTGTTATATGCACCAAATGCGGAGGTAACAGGTACAGCGCATTATTGCATTATTATCAGCATAGAATTCCACGGCGGGGTTTTATCAGGGATAATCCTCCAACCGCGCGTGAATATTTACACAATTACTTCAAAGTACTTCCTGCAGTGATCGATCTTGAAGAAGATCAAAAAATAATAAATCAACAAGAACAACAAAAAATACAGGAAATAGAAGAACTCAGAATGATCGAGGAAGCAGATCGAATAAAAAAGATCTGTAAAAGATTAAAATGTACTCCCCAGAATTACATCGCAAGACTGAAAAAAAATGTACAATAAATCAAGATGATTGTAATGATTCCTCATCAGATAACAAACACTCAGATTGACCTAATATCATTAGTGTGAATTCACCACATTTTCTATAATAATATTAATGAATATGTAAAATTCACACATTGCTAACGAAGCCTCAGATTACTGTGTTGCGATCTTCATATTATTTGATTGATGTCACCAGGGTCTTCATGAACATCTCTAGAAATTTCGTTAGAGACGTTGTCTCTAAAGACAGAGTCTCTCAATAAGTACTGATTCACATACTCCTCTGCTGTTGGTGGGTTTTTTTTCGTGAACCGCGTATTTCGGATCTCTCTTGTCATAATAAATTAACATCACTCTATATCTATTACCACCGCATGTTGTACAAATTTGTATTTTTCCCCGCACTCCATTACCGCAGCGCAAACACGGTCTAGTCCCCCCTGATCCTGTTTTTAGCATATAGCTATGATGGGCGCAGTATTCTTCTCTACATGATTTTCCACATGTCCGAGTTGATCCTTGAATTATCCAAGAACAATTATTGGGTCCTATCTGAAATGGCATCTTATATAATAATATAATTAAATTTTATTTTTAATTAAATATATAATCTGTATATAGTATTATTATATAGACATGACAGAAAAAATACAACCAACCTCATTATATAATAATGATATAATTCCAAATGAAAATAATTCATCAGAAACAGAGTCAGAAACGAAGTTTCTAGAGACAGAGTCTCTTAAAAATGTTATGTTTTATAATACAAAATATGATGCCATCGAGAGCTCTAACGTGTTTTATGAATCTGATGATTATAATGATATCTACAAGCAGAGAATAATCATTCAGCAACGCGATAGATTCTACGTGTTCTCAGACGATGACGAATTTGACAGATTCGCTGGGAATTTTATTAACGAATCCTCGGTAACAGAAATAATTCCCAAATTCAGGCTCAGATATCCAGTGTTTGATCTCGATACCAAGTATGTGCGTGAAGTAATTAAGTATCGAAATAGTGATCGTATAGATATACTACCAACAGATGAACGAATCAACACTGATGACATTATTGATTATTTCGCCGCGTTATGTTCGTGTGATCGCGAAAGGGTATTCTTGTTCGAAACTAACAGCGGTTATCATGTTCTCTGTAAATCAACACCAGTAACATTCGATCATCAACGATATTTAACGAATCATGCTGCTGATAAGAAGAATCCTTACTGGAAGGTTGATCGACAAGCTGGTCTTCATAGCATCAAGTTGAATAACACACGATCTTATAAACCAGGTGTGCAGACGTTATGCAAAAAACTAATATCACATAATGATCATCTTGAGAGCCAGAATCAGCGATTCCATGCCAGTGAATTACTTGTCTGCCCGACTTGTATTCAACCTGATCGTGTTGAGATTAAAACCCCCACAAACGATTCAGCTAATGACATAATCATTAATAATGGAATTATTTGCGATGAAATTCCACCCGCAGACATCGTTAGGATATCTACTGAGCTCACTGGCAAACCTAATCAGCTTATCAGCGTCGTTAATGTAACCGGAAATAGATTTACTATATCAAGAGAACCAGGACATAGATGTAACATCTGTGAACGCAGACACGGATATAATGAGACACTCGGTTATATCGAAGAAAAATGCGATAACTGTCTCGTGTATATCAACGAAGAATATTATTCAATCTGCTGTCCTAGATCAACTGGAAAACAATTACAACTGCCAATAATCACTGGTATTGAACCATCTAATGATAAATCATCCGTAGATGATGGAATCATTAATGATGGAATCATCTCTGATGAAACAACCAACAAAAAATATCAAAAATATCTTATTAACGCGCGACGTAGATTTCGTTATCCTGGACATGTAACGACTAGAAACGCCGATTACAAATACACAGCATTACCAACACACGAATCAGGGTCAGGTTGTAAAGTAATACCTGACGAGGACTACATAGACGGTTCTGCATGTGGGATGGGAAAATCCGAATCAGCCTGGAAATCATTAAGAGATGATCAATCCGTGCTTGTTACATCATACAGAAATCCACTTACCGATAAAATCAAATCCGATCATAATATTGAATCCTACATGGACATCGATGGCTGTATCAGATTCGATCCTGAAGTTCCACGTCGAGTTGCTGTCCAGTGGGAATCTCTACATAGAATTCGTGGAGTTCCAGATGTGATTATTGTTGATGAATGGCATGGAATCCGCAGACAACAATTCCGCTCAGCCAAACATAGCAAAGATCGATGGAATAAATTTTTAGGATTAATAACGATATGTAAACGATTAATCGTTCTCGATGCAGATGCTAACGATGACGATCTGATATTATTCCGTGATAAACTAGGGCGGTCATCTATGAAATTTATCATTAATGACTATAAACCCGATCACGATAAGAAGTTTCACATCGAACATTCTCACAAGAATAATCTAAACTCGCTTCTAGAACGATTAAAATCTAAAATCATTAATGACAAAATCGCCATATTCACTCATAACAAACAACGGACCGATTACTCTGTTGAGAATCTAGCTAAGTTCATTCAGCATCTAGGATATCGTGTTAGATATTATCATGCCGATACAGACCCTGCTCAAAAGAAGTCTGACTTCAGCGATATCAATCACGCATTCGATGATATCGATGTTGTTATCAGCAACCATACTCTTGAAGCCGGAGTTAGCATCGTTGATGATCGATTCAAGACTATGTACGTGTTCTCGGAAGAATTAGGGTCTGTTGAGGCAACTAAGCAGGCGATTCATAGATTTCGATGTGTCAATGAAATTCATTACTCATCAACAAGAAAACGACGCGCTTGTAAACTACCGGTATATCGTGAAGGTATCGAGAAGGTTATCGTGGATCGTGAAAGACTGATTGATAACGACACAAAATTATATAGAATTCCAAACGCTGAAGATCTACAGACTGGATTTGGCTTCGCGTATATCAGTGACATTATTGACGAGAATAATTCCATTATGTACTTTACACCACGACTAATCAATGCGATGAGAAATACCGGTTATGTAATAATAGAACCGCCTGTAGATGATTATGAAACGTGGATGAGAAAAAACAAGATTGTTAAATTGTCTGATGATAAATCATCTAATAAAATCGATTATGATAATGATCCTAATGTCGATGAATATCTAAAGACATCGATAGGTAATCGAATAAAACAATCTGAAATGATAAAATCATCTATGATGAAATCATCTGATGATAAATCATCATCTAATGATTCTGATGATGAAATCGACTATGATAAAATCATCTATGGAGACTCTCCTCGGTATTACAAATACGATCCACAGGCGAATCTAGAACCATATCAGGCTAAGAAATTATTCCTCAGTTACATGTTCCAATGCGACGTTGGTTTATTGCCAGCAGAGCAGATAGAATACTTATATAAAAACTCAACACAGCTAAAGCGAGCTCAGCGAATCATCGTTGATAAATTTAATGATGGTCGTGCGACTGCAAAAGAAGTATTTCGATCAGATAAAATCAGCCCTAAAGATAAATTAACAATAATAAGAAGGTTTATAATCGCGTTGAATTTACCTGATATTGTATCTGACAATATAACGACAACAACGATACCGATATCAGGACCAGATCTCCGTATACGCATCAAGAATATGATTGATGATCCAGAACTCGCTCGTGATTATAATAACCTAGTTAGTAACTGGCAAAGCATCTTTCCTGAAACGAGAATCTGGTCTAATAAATTAACTACCAGAAACATCATTGAAAAGATCAAAGCCATCTATAGAGGTTTTGGAGCATCTTTAATCTCGAATGACAAAATACACGCAGCAAGATCAGATTATATACTTAATTATCCCGTGTAGCCTAAATCAGGAAATATAAAAAAAAATAATTAATTAATTAATGTTAAATTAAAATATCTCGGCTATTTTTATATCTCTAGAATTTCCACGAGTAATTACTTGAGGCACTGCCTGAGATATAAAAATAACCGAGATATTTTAATTTAACATTAATTAATTAATTATTTTTTTTTTTTTCATTGTATGTGTCAGTCGAATTTTCTGAGAGAATCTTTCCGGTTTTATAGATATCAACGATATAATCATCTAGTGTGTAACCAGTGGTTCTCTTTGCTTGGACTTCTTTATCGTTAAGAGGGCGTCCGAGATAATTAATTATCTCATTTTCTGTCATGTGTATTTTTTTAAATCTCCGCAGAAGTTCACATCGGAACCAGTCCATGATATCATTAACTAACCGCGGTGATATGTTGGATTCTTTACCGACAAACGGTACTATCTCATTATCGATCAATCTGAAGGTTAATGTGGCGTCTTTAGAAACTTCGTTTCCTGGTGGCAAATAATACTCATTACCGTGTTCATCACGAATCATTTTATCATAAAAATAATTCTTATCAGACCTTATAATACTATAAACAAGGTCATCATTAACCATGTTGTTCATTATAATAATAATAATATTATAATTCTAGTTGAACGGTATTGTTCTGTTAGTTAATTTTCTTCGCAGACGATCCTGTATCTTATTTTTACGAGTTGCTGTTGTTATATCGCTCAGCGATCTTTTCGAAAAACCTTTACTTACTCGCTCATGGATATTAACAAATTTGATACCATTTCTCGTGACCATTGATCCATTATTGTCTTTTACTATCTTCATCGCAATATCATACTGATCGATTCCTGGAAATAATACAATCTTGCCTTTCATGATTATTATTATTAAGAATTATTTTATGTTTTATTTGGAAACTCTATTCATGATATATGGTTAATCTGAGGCTTAGTTAACATGATGGAGATTCACCACATTCATTAATATTTATTATAGAAAATGTGGTGAATCTCCATTCTATGATACAAGGTTGATTTTGATAATCTTAGATGATTTTATTATCATCTGTGTTTGTTAATCATTAAACCATCCATTAACACTCCACACATGAAACTTTAACATAGCGGTGTGTTGATCTACCGCGATGATATCATTACCGCCAGGGAATTCTTTACGTGTATCGATGAAATTTCTCCAGCGAGGATCATCAACAAAGTCTGATTTAGGCCACACGGGATAATTAAGTATATAATCTGATCTTGCTGCGTGTATTTTGTCATTCGAGATTAATGATGCTCCAAAACCTCTATAGATGGCTTTGATCTTTTCAATGATGTTTCTGGTAGTTAATTTATTAGACCAGATTCTCGTTTCAGGAAAGATGCTTTGCCAGTTACTAACTAGGTTATTATAATCACGAGCGAGTTCTGGATCATCAATCATATTCTTGATGCGTATACGGAGATCTGGTCCTGATATCGGTATCGTTGTTGTCGTTATATTGTCAGATACAATATCAGGTAAATTCAACGCGATTATAAACCTTCTTATTATTGTTAATTTATCTTTAGGGCTGATTTTATCTGATCGAAATACTTCTTTTGCAGTCGCACGACCATCATTAAATTTATCAACGATGATTCGCTGAGCTCGCTTTAGCTGTGTTGAGTTTTTATATAAGTATTCTATCTGCTCTGCTGGCAATAAACCAACATCGCATTGGAACATGTAACTGAGGAATAATTTCTTAGCCTGATATGGTTCTAGATTCGCCTGTGGATCGTATTTGTAATACCGAGGAGAGTCTCCATAGATGATTTTATCATAGTCGATTTCATCATCAGAATCATTAGATGATGATTTATCATCAGATGATTTCATCATAGATGATTTTATCATTTCAGATTGTTTTATTCGATTACCTATCGATGTCTTTAGATATTCATCGACATTAGGATCATTATCATAATCGATTTTATTAGATGATTTATCATCAGACAATTTAACAATCTTGTTTTTTCTCATCCACGTTTCATAATCATCTACAGGCGGTTCTATTATTACATAACCGGTATTTCTCATCGCATTGATTAGTCGTGGTGTAAAGTACATAATGGAATTATTCTCGTCAATAATGTCACTGATATACGCGAAGCCAAATCCAGTCTGTAGATCTTCAGCGTTTGGAATTCTATATAATTTTGTGTCGTTATCAATCAGTCTTTCACGATCCACGATAACCTTCTCGATACCTTCACGATATACCGGTAGTTTACAAGCGCGTCGTTTTCTTGTTGATGAGTAATGAATTTCATTGACACATCGAAATCTATGAATCGCCTGCTTAGTTGCCTCAACAGACCCTAATTCTTCCGAGAACACGTACATAGTCTTGAATCGATCATCAACGATGCTAACTCCGGCTTCAAGAGTATGGTTGCTGATAACAACATCGATATCATCGAATGCGTGATTGATATCGCTGAAGTCAGACTTCTTTTGAGCAGGGTCTGTATCGGCATGATAATATCTAACACGATATCCTAGATGCTGAATGAACTTAGCTAGATTCTCAACAGAGTAATCGGTCCGTTGTTTGTTATGAGTGAATATGGCGATTTTGTCATTAATGATTTTAGATTTTAATCGTTCTAGAAGCGAGTTTAGATTATTCTTGTGAGAATGTTCGATGTGAAACTTCTTATCGTGATCGGGTTTATAGTCATTAATGATAAATTTCATAGATGACCGCCCTAGTTTATCACGGAATAATATCAGATCGTCATCGTTAGCATCTGCATCGAGAACGATTAATCGTTTACATATCGTTATTAATCCTAAAAATTTATTCCATCGATCTTTGCTATGTTTGGCTGAGCGGAATTGTTGTCTGCGGATTCCATGCCATTCATCAACAATAATCACATCTGGAACTCCACGAATTCTATGTAGAGATTCCCACTGGACAACAACTCGACGTGGAACTTCAGGATCGAATCTGATACAGCCATCGATGTCCATGTAGGATTCAATATTATGATCGGATTTGATTTTATCGGTAAGTGGATTTCTGTATGATGTAACAAGCACGGATTGATCATCTCTTAATGATTTCCAGGCTGATTCGGATTTTCCCATCCCACATGCAGAACCGTCTATGTAGTCCTCGTCAGGTATTACTTTACAACCTGACCCTGATTCGTGTGTTGGTAATGCTGTGTATTTGTAATCGGTGTTTCTAGCCGTTACATGTCCAGGATAACGAAATCTACGTCGCGCGTTAATAAGATATTTTTGATATTTTTTGTTGGTTGTTTCATCAGAGATGATTCCATCATTAATGATTCCATCATCTACGGATGATTTATCATTAGATGGTTCAATACCAGTGATTATTGGCAGTTGTAATTGTTTTCCAGTTGATCTAGGACAGCAGATTGAATAATATTCTTCGTTGATATACACGAGACAGTTATCGCATTTTTCTTCGATATAACCGAGTGTCTCATTATATCCGTGTCTGCGTTCACAGATGTTACATCTATGTCCTGGTTCTCTTGATATAGTAAATCTATTTCCGGTTACATTAACGACGCTGATAAGCTGATTAGGTTTGCCAGTGAGCTCAGTAGATATCCTAACGATGTCTGCGGGTGGAATTTCATCGCAAATAATTCCATTATTAATGATTATATCATTAGCTGAATCGTTTGTGGGGGTTTTAATCTCAACACGATCAGGTTGAATACAAGTCGGGCAGACAAGTAATTCACTGGCATGGAATCGTTGATTCTGACTCTCAAGATGATCATTATGTGATATTAGTTTTTTGCATAACGTCTGCACACCTGGTTTATAAGATCGTGTGTTATTCAACTTGATGCTATGAAGACCAGCTTGTCGATCAACCTTCCAGTAAGGATTCTTCTTATCAGCAGCATGATTCGTTAAATATCGTTGATGATCGAATGTTACTGGTGTTGATTTACAGAGAACATGATAACCGCTGTTAGTTTCGAACAAGAATACCCTTTCGCGATCACACGAACATAACGCGGCGAAATAATCAATAATGTCATCAGTGTTGATTCGTTCATCTGTTGGTAGTATATCTATACGATCACTATTTCGATACTTAATTACTTCACGCACATACTTGGTATCGAGATCAAACACTGGATATCTGAGCCTGAATTTGGGAATTATTTCTGTTACCGAGGATTCGTTAATAAATTCCCAGCGAATCTGTCAAATTCGTCATCGTCTGAGAACACGTAGAATCTATCGCGTTGCTGAATGATTATTCTCTGCTTGTAGATATCATTATAATCATCAGATTCATAAAACACGTTAGAGCTCTCGATGGCATCATATTTTGTATTATAAAACATAACATTTTTAAGAGACTCTGTCTCTAGAAACTTCGTTTCTGACTCTGTCTCTGATGAATTATTTTCATTTGGAATTATATCATTATTATATAATGAGGTTGGTTGTATTTTTTCTGTCATGTCTATATAATAATATTATATACAGATTATATATTTAATTAAAAATAAAATTTAATTATATTATTATATAAGATGCCATTTCAGATAGGACCCAATAATTGTTCTTGGATAATTCAAGGATCAACTCGGACATGTGGAAAATCATGTAGAGAAGAATACTGCGCCCATCATAGCTATATGCTAAAAACAGGATCAGGGGGGACTAGACCGTGTTTGCGCTGCGGTAATGGAGTGCGGGGAAAAATACAAATTTGTACAACATGCGGTGGTAATAGATATAGAGTGATGTTAATTTATTATGACAAGAGAGATCCGAAATACGCGGTTCACGAAAAAAAACCCACCAACAGCAGAGGAGTATGTGAATCAGTACTTATTGAGAGACTCTGTCTTTAGAGACAACGTCTCTAACGAAATTTCTAGAGATGTTCATGAAGACCCTGGTGACATCAATCAAATAATATGAAGATCGCAACACAGTAATCTGAGGCTTCGTTAGCAATGTGTGAATTTTACATATTCATTAATATTATTATAGAAAATGTGGTGAATTCACACTAATGATATTAGGTCAATCTGAGTGTTTGTTATCTGATGAGGAATCATCACAATCATCTTGATTTATTGTACATTTTTTTTTCAGTCTTGCGATGTAATTCTGGGGAGTACATTTTAATCTTTTACAGATCTTTTTTATTCGATCTGCTTCCTCGATCATTCTGAGTTCTTCTATTTCCTGTATTTTTTGTTGTTCTTGTTGATTTATTATTTTTTGATCTTCTTCAAGATCGATCACTGCAGGAAGTACTTTGAAGTAATTGTGTAAATATTCACGCGCGGTTGGAGGATTATCCCTGATAAAACCCCGCCGTGGAATTCTATGCTGATAATAATGCAATAATGCGCTGTACCTGTTACCTCCGCATTTGGTGCATATAACAGCACGAGATGCCAATCCACATTTGATACAGATTTGCAATCCTGGAGATTTTTTCACGAGCCGATTATGCTGAGCGCAGTATTCTCCGCGACATCGTTTATTGCAGACTGTAGAAGTCTTTAACAACCACACACAGTTGTTCATTATAATATGTTCATTTGTTTAATTGTAGAAAACTCCTTGTATCTTATTTATGTATCGGCGAGTCAACGATAAATGCACAGCAGCAGAGAGGGTGGACCCAGGGTTAGTTTTCTGTTTGTGTTGTATACACATTTAAGGTTGTAAGCTTACAAGGGGCCTATAAGAGTCAAGGTATCTTATAATAAAACAGACAAAAATACATGCCTGAAATCAAAATTGTAGGGTCCACCCTCTCTGCTGCTCCATTATTTAAAGTCTTTGGTATGGTTCGACCGGGGTTCGAACCCGCAACTTCCCGCATCCGATGCGGATGATCTAACCACTAAGGCCAACGGAGCGGTTGGTATATTGCAAAAAAATATAGTCTTAATAGAAAGCGTATATAAGGAAAGAAATGAGCAATCAGATTCAATCCTATTTTGGAGTGATTTTCATATTTTTTGTTCCTGTTGTATGACTGCAGACGTGTTTTATGTTGTACTTAGATATTATTCGAGAGAAGAAACATTTGTTTGAACTGTTCGGTGTAAATAGAAAGTACTCATTTTTGGACTATAATATTATTCTGGAACTGTTGTGAATGATTCAAAGGTGTTTCAGACAACGCCATTTTGACGAAGTTGCGATTCTTGACGGACCAGTACATTTCTGGCCTTGAAATTTATACTGAACTTTTCATTCTTGTGGACTTCCACAGATTTATCAGGGTTATATTTTATTCACTTCATAATGCTGTAAGTTCCTATTATATTTTCATTTATAACTTTGATAATTAAATTATTTGCTAAGTTGTATCCAACTTGTTGCTTTTACATCTTTTTGTTATTTAGTTTATGTCCCTAGAGTCGTAACAACATCTAGATAGATAGATAGACAGATAGAGACAGGTATAAAAGGCCCCTATCTGCAAGCTTATGCAGCCTTTATATTCAACGTCATGCATCAAATATTCAGATATGTGGAGTGTTTTGCAGTTACCGATTAACTGACATGAAGCACTTCAAGGCACACAAACATCTTCATATTAAGATCCAACCGTAGCAAGAAAACTTGGCATATGAGAAAAATGGGGAAAGGGAAAGAGAAAGAGAAACTGATTGACATACGTAGCCAGGATAACAAGGCGTCCCAGCGTGAACGAAATTCACTGTTCCCGTGTTTCTACTGCAGTCACTGCCGATCGTAGAGCACGTAATTCCGTATTTACAAATGGCGCTTCCCTGTATGAAAAATAAACTATATGATGATTGCCTACGATGGAGGAAGGATATTTGGGCATATGATGCAGAAATGAAATTGATAGTAAAATGGTATTGAGCGCATAATAAATACCAAATAATAGCTTATATTTATGGAAAAATACCTGTAAAAAGCTCTCTTTCATAACCATCTTGGCTGTGACAAAATCTAGAATTCGACTCTGCTCGTTGAAAATGGACTGAGAATGTTTGTTTTTTTTTCACTGCTGGCTATTTTATTATCTAAATGGCATTCGATAAATATTTATCGTTGTTATTATTATTATTATTATTATTATTATTGCCTTTGTTGTTGCCGCTGTTGCATTTTTAATACTTACAGTCGAGTTACTTGTACAAGACACTGAATCTTTCCCATATTTATTCTGACACTGTGCGTCCAGACTTTGGGTGTCTACGTTTGTGTAGCCGTATTTTTGATCCCTTTCTGACGAAGACTTGCTTAAAAGTCCTTGCGCTCTGTTTTGCCTGAAAATAGAACATGAAAGGACATTAATATGTAAGTAAAATAAGTAAAATGATAAGACAGTAATACAAGCAAAATAACAGGATATATTTGAAAACCTTAACTGAAGATTTGTAATCAATAAACAAACTCGGCGACGGTTTCATTGAAGTTTTATCCACCACAATGGACCTTCTGATGTCTCATTTCTCATCCTCCCGCATATTTTATTCATCAACCATGTTTGGGAAATGACTTGGGCTATCTTCCTACTTTGATTTTTAACTGACATAGAAAACAAGCAATAGCGAAAGAGTTATGTAGTCAAAAGTTGAAGATTTTTCGTTACCATCCATATTCCAATTTTTCAGCATATTTTGGACACTTTTGCTTTACGTTAGAATATCTCTCTTTGTCTCTGTCTGTCTGTCAGTTCTGTCGTTCTGTTGTGTCGTCTATCTCTGCTGCATTGTACCCTCGATATTATTGTTACGTGACAAAAGCTCGTACAAAGTAACAAAGAAAAGAGTGAAGCCAACAAGCTTTGTAAATTTAACAAAATAATTTGTTTCCCTAGAAAACAAGGTAAAAATATAAAAAAGGACTTACAGTTTGTGAATATAATCCAAAAATTAATCCTGGAATTTGAAAATATAAGTCCTATCACTAAAAAGTTCTGAATGAATCGAAGTTCGAGTCCCGACAAAGTTCCAAGATTGAGGACGATGACGTCAGATGAAGCCGTTGTACTGATGTCAACAGTTTCTCGTTGAATCACAACTTATAATGTTCCAGTTTAGAATTCCAGAATAAATTTCTACTAAATGTCTTTGTCCAAGAATTTTGATGAAGAAGAGTATTTTCCAGGGTGAATAAATTATTTTAAATAAGAAAAACTCAATTCAAAATGGCAATATCTTGAGCCCAAAGGTATATATTTATGACTGACTAAATCCACTAGAAAATGTCCGTTTTAACCAACGATTTTAGATTACATGATGGCCCGCGTGACGGGCTACCTGATCACTTAATTCGAACAGCGCAGTAAAATATTTGCCAATTTGCAAGTAGGCCAGAATAGCCCTATCTAAGAATCAAATTCTCACGCTGGAAATGAATGTAAAAATAAAGCTGTTTACAACATAACTAAAACGTAGGCTGAACATGACCTTGGTAATAACCAATCATTTTCACATTGTGTTTACCAATCTCTGAACCAAGGTCAGCTAAAAATAGTGATAAAGTAATACTTTTGCGTTTTAATCAGGTCAAAACAGAAGACTGAATTTTCCGATAAAAAAATATCAAATCCCGTGAAAATTATCATTACAATAAAATATAATGAAACAAAAATAAAATAAAAAAGAATTTAAAATTAACACACAAGCAATTAAATTACATATACATAACATTATAAAGTCAAGGACGGATAGCCTCTATCATGCTGACAGATCATCCTCTTTCATAGAGTTATTGTTTCACATATTTCTGGAATAAATCTGCTAAATATTCTTCGCTTTAAAAGTTTGTGCCATTCATTAAGCTTTGTCTCTTCTATTTTTTTAGTGTAGAATTCCAACACGACAAGTTGCGTTGTCTGAGGAGGGAGATAGGAAAAGAAAGTCTGTAGCAAGTGCCATAATTCCAGTGTGGCAAGTTGCATTGTCTGAAGACAAAGATAGGAAAAGAAAGGATGTAGCAAGTAAATGCCTTAAGAGTATTGAACGGAATTCCACTTCTTTCACTGGTCAGAACAGGTACCTAAAACAGTAATTGGAATTCGTGCATATTCTCGATCAATGCGAACAAGGAGATTCCATTCAGTGCATTCCAGGCACTTCTCTCTCTCTCTCTCTCTCTCTCTCTCTCTCTCTCTCTCTCTCTCTCTCTCGCTCGCTCTGTTCTCCGCATCATTTAAACACTGCCAATTAATACGATACCAATGTAAGTATACTCGTCTGAATTATCCCTGAAATATGCGAAAGAAACACTTCATAAGGGACAATTATCTGACGGTATCAGTCCGCCGTATGGAAGCTTTGATGACAACTGTCCGTCCTTGACTTAAAAATATTAAGGATACGGTGGAATAACGAGACAAAGAAAGAAAAGAAAAAATACGGACACTATTTTAGATTACAGTCATGTTGTTGATGTTGTTCTTTATTTCTTTGTTTTGTTGGGGTGGTTGTTGTTTTGTGGGGGTTTTTTGCTGTTGTTGTTTTTATGTAAGAGATAGGAATATAAGATAAAGAGATTGATCATGGATTCAAATTTCTGTATTGTAGCATGAAATCAGTGTTAAAAAACGATATCACTTCGCTATTTCCATCATTATATCTATATTAGAAGCTATTGAGTTATGATTACATCCCGAATAAGAAAGGACAAAGAGGCAAGTGGGTGAGAGGAGAGATGCATTTGTAGATTAGAAGAGGCAAAATATGAAAAGACAGTTAGTATACTCAGTTCTTACAAAAAGTAATTAACGTCAGTTTCAGTGCACGAAGACATTGTCCAATAATTTTTCGGTTCCGACGGCGTAGGTGACGTAACCCTCTCTGACATAACTTCATTTGTATTGCATCCAAGAAGGTTGTCATGCCTTGCTCCGACACTGAATCGCAAAGATAATTTAAAAAAAACAAATAAACAACAATATTTTTTCGTATTCAAATGTAAATGCACTGATCAAGTGTATCATGATTTTCCTAACGTATGGGTAAATCAAAGAGCGAACGTAAACTTAAGCTGCAATCTGAATTATATCTAAATTGACTCAACTAAGAAATAATCGTACCAACAATAGTTACAGAGATTAAGTAAATGTACATGTAATAGTAATAGTGGTAGTAGTAGTAGGAGGAGGAGTATCAGTAGCAGCAAAGACAGTAGTAGTTATAGTAGCAGTAGTAGAGCATTGATAGAAAGATTGTAGGGATGGTGATGGGATCGGTAGTGGAGTTTGTGGTAAGATGGTACAATAAAGGGGCTGGGGTTTAGAAGCAAGAGAAGAAGAAAAATAAGGTAAGGTACATTATAATCAGCGAGATACATCTAAATGAATCTTACAGGTGAAGAAATTCATGGGCTGCCAAGAGCTGCACAAGATACCCATAGTTGTCCTCCACGAAAGAAACAGCGTGTGGAGGTGAAATTCCCAATGATCCGGTATAGGACACACCTAGAACGATAAACACATGTTCATACTTCTGATACAAATTATGGCATATATAATGATTTATTGCTCCTTTAATAATAATAATAATAATAATAATAATAATAATAATATACTCAATTTTGATAACTCTTATAAAAATACAATATTCCTAGTAGCTGAATGTTACGATACATTTCACATAAATATATCAGTGGTGATCCTTCGTTTACGGTATACAGAAGCTACTGTATGCACTACAACATTCGAGCCGAGTTGTTTGTCGCTTATGTTCTAAAAGTTCCTCTTGCTTTATGTCACCAAGTTTACATGTATTAGTCTTGGGAAGTTTATGAACTATGAAGTCAGGTGACACGGGTTTCGCTATACCTGTTAATTGTTTTTGGACAAGGAATGCACCAGCAACAGTATCGTAACTCTGCAGTCAAAGGTTGAGTACATTCGTTATAACCTATATCCAATTTATTTCCAGAATGCATAATTTTTACGTGTGTAAGTTTCATATAGAGTTGTGTTTAGTTTAATAAAGCAAAACCGGTTCTGCACGTTTCTGAGTTATGTTTGTTCCTTACAGTTCGAACCTGGTAACCACTCGCACCCCAGTGATGTATAACATTTTATTCAACGCAATGTAGCGACACCTGCCTAATCGCTATTACGTAAAATGGATATAATGTTCTGACAACTCTCTCGTTCGATCTAAGTTTCCCCGCCAAAATATTTTAGGGGAGCCATAAAAAGAAGAAAACTACGTAGTAGTCAGAGTACCGAAGACTTGCGTTACAACAACTCAAATTGGAGAGTGAACGTTACTTCCGTTAATTCTGCAGTTTGTACGAGTTGTAGCTTAGTATTGACAGAAAGATTTCTGCCAGCATCAAATTATTACTAACTGTATGTGTAGTGATATTTTCTTGCGAATGTGGCTTTATTTGGAAAGGAAATTTGTATAATAGACACAACAGCTAAAAGTAAAAGCTCGTATTTGGGTAGTAGGGGGCCGGCAGTACGGTGTTCCTGTATTCTGTTCGCCAGAAATGACATATCTAAGGTAGGCATGGGGACTGAAGAGTGGAAATGTCGAATTAGGTGTTTCTCTTAACATAGCTAATCAAACAAATCACTGTCAGTTCCTAAGATGGAAACTGACGGATTTTTTTTCTTCCTGTTTGTGCATGGTGTTGAAATTAACCATGACCCTGGTCTCAAACCTCGACCTCCAAAATATACACATGCGACTAGGTCAAATATTATCACGAATCCCAAACAGTTATAGACATCATCAACGCCAATAAATACAGAATATAAGGGATCCATTAGGCGTTATATATTTGATTCCCCAGTGAGAGTACGTCAGAGATATGTTTTGTCACCATTATTTTTCGTTTTGTTTTAAAATGACCTTAAACCATTATAGCTGAGGAAGTTACGTGAGTATAAGAAAACAACGGAGTTATTAGTAGGTGCAACAGTGTAAAAGATTATTCATTTAATATAAACTATGAGGTAATCTGGAGAATTAAAAAAAGACTCATTTTATTTCGCAGGCAAGGTTATCTCCGTAGCTATGAGAAAGGGCCTTACGGTTCTACGTAAATCCTAACTAAATCATATTATAAGCATTTAGGTTGTTTATTTTCAACTAAAATGTCATTGTCATATGTATCAATAAGCACAAGACGCCCAAGCTTCAAATGCTCTTTATTCTTTTCGAAAATATCTAGATTTGGAAAATTACCTATTAAAACTTTTCTGCATATTTTTGACACCATTGTTATACATTTCCTTACTACGGATTAGAAGTTTGAGGTTTTCATTAAACAAGAGAAATAAAAATGGTTCATACGTAATTTTGAAAATACGTAATGGGAATATAAAGGTCTATACCAAATATTGTTTGCATATCGTTAATTAGGTATAATTAGACAAAACAAAAATTAACATTAATTGTTTTAGATATACCAAGATACTGAAATATTTATTTATTTCGCGTTATGAAATATCAAATAAAAGATTCCCGAAACAATGTTACAATTTTCAATTAAGATGGGATGAAATCTCCGATTGAAGGTTACTGTTTCTAAATATAGATTTGTGACATAGAGAGAGAGGCGTTATTACTGTGTATAGCACACTGCATTTAAATTTCATTATCATTCTAATTTACTGTCAATATTAGGCATGCTCATCTCTATTCTGATATTCCGTATGATAATTTTGTGTCTGTTTAGTACTAACGGCGTGTATTACAGATTATTATTATTATTATTATTATTATTGTTATTATTATTATCTAGTTTCTCTTGCAATTTAGAAACTTATCGTTTCCTACGAAATCTTTGATACAGTAAAAGAGACACTTACAAAGCAATTCAGTTCACAAAGTTTTCACATCCCCCCCCCCCTGAAAATTCCATCTGGAATATTTTCCGCTGATTGTGTTTGTTAATTAAAAATCGTCTATTCATAATATATGTTATCTGATTCGACTGATATTGACTCCAGCCTGATAAAAAAGCAGTGTATTTCATTTGACTTCCCCGACCCCCTCTTTCATAACATTACGGCCGCTGTTATCACCTGCATCCAGTGTCGATGTCAATTTACGTTCGTGCGATTGTATGCCGCACAAACTCTTCAGACAAGGTATAAATAAAAACTGTAGATGTTTAGAAAGGACTGGGTGAACTCTAGATAAAAGCAACGGTGCTAGACATTTAATACATCCGGGATGCATGTGGTGTAATGGAATGATGAGATAATTTACTCTTCAAAGTGAGATATCAAACAGTAGGGCACTTATCAAGTGGTGAAGTCTCCCGAGAACAACTGTTAAACATTAATTGGGGTAAAAATAACAACAAAAGTAAACTAACTGGGGAAAGGGGTGTTAGAATTACGTTGACAGGAAATCTGAATTTTAAAAAGGTTAGAAAACAATCTAAACTTCAAACAAAAATGGAGCATTTCAGAAATGGGATAAAGGGATCAAGAGCCTCTTGTGACTGCAAGAGATATAGCTGAACATGGACACGTGTATTTCACCAGACAGAAAGAGTACCGTAACTTATAGCAAATTCAGCATACGGTTATAGCATTTATTTTGCTTTTATGTTCATCATTTCGCCTCTTTAGTTTTATTTTTAAGGCCGGCTATGCATTTATTGGGGACCAAGTCCAGATTTTTAACTATGTATGTAAAACTCTAATTTTATTCTCCCACTAGTACATCTCGTTTCTTTTCTGTGCAACCTTGTCAAAGGATTCAAAACGTCTGAAGAAGGAAATGCTTTATGAATTTTACGGCTAGACTCCAGCTACATAAGTAAAAGTAAATCAGATATCTTCTTTTATTCACCTTTTTATAACATATTCAGATCGCACAACAACAATGTATAGGTTTCAACTTGCATTCCATATGCTGCCAACAAGGCCATAACTTTGGTCGTAAATGAAACCTTTCATAATAATCTTGTTACAAAGAAATTTTGACAGCGATATCAGAGAGAAAGGGACAGAGATATATCTACCTGCAAGTTCTGAATAATCCCAGGAAGAGCCGCCATTAAATCTTGCAAGATCTCTCCTGTAGAAAATTATTGTACAATAATAATAATAATAATAATAATAATAATAAGAAGAA